>JAODAL010022077.1:0-65551 GCA_025379985.1 Phyllomedusa bahiana | reverse complement strand
CTACACAACAAGGGACAAAATTGTAATTAACTTTCTTGTGAATTAGGCTACAGGAAAAATTTATTATTTGGCAGTGAAAATGACGGTTTCTTGGAGTCACCACAGCTGAAAAACAACGCTTAATTAACCCCTGGATGTAAATTGCCCCAAAGAATGAGCAGCCAAAAATAAAGTGGTTTTGTATTGTAAAAAGCTGTTTCTTTTAAATGAATATAACAGGAATTGGCTTAGATCCCCTTGGATATTCAATGTGCAGTGAGCAGATGGGATTTAAATGTATATGCAGCTGCAGGGGGAAACGCACACTGGATTTCAGATCCAATACCCAAAAAAATCAAAATAGAACTTTAAGAGAAGCATCTTTTGAGACAAGCTGAGACACCCCACAAAAATCGCTGTATAAAATCAGTTCTTCAGTAACAATCAGCCGCGGCAGCACCTTCCCTGATCAGTACAGTGAGAGCGGTATGAGCTCCCAGCGTCGCGCCCGGACTTATATAGTGGGGTGACGTAAACAGAATCCCGCCGGTCTCTGATTGGCTTCATCTCTGCACATGTCATGCAGGCTATGCCTTCTTCCTCCCAGAGTGCTTTGCCCATGTAACGCCATTTTTCTCGCAGCCATTTTTTTCAATGAAAAGCACACTTCTTCACCCGAAGTACCCAAAGTTCGACTTCATTCAGAACCGAAGTTTTCCTGAAATTCTAAATGAATTCCACTTCGTTAGAATCAATTCGCCCATCTCTAGTTATAAGCATTACTACAAGAGGTTTATCCCGCAGGTTAGCAAGTGTGAATGCATTATAGGTCTTTCTAGTTCAAATGCTTCATGGTTCTACATGTTCATCAATTCTAAACAATCTGATCATGGTAGAAATTACCTTGTAAGTTTTGTTAATTTCTTTTAAAGTTTCGTAAGCATACAGTGGTGGCTTCACAGATACTGTTACACTGCCGTTTAAGGGCTTGCCAAAAAAGTACCTAAGATAGGGAAGAGATGTATGAATGTTATTGTTATAGGGTCTTTGAATGGTTATGAGTTATGTGCAGGATGCTCTGTGATGGCACACACATTTCCATGGAGCTCATACTACAGAGCTGCGGGACTGTGGCTACTGGTGTTCAATTTTCCTACAGGTGCAAAATGTATGACAATAAATGGAGTATACCACAAATTTTCTTCTGTTCATACAAAATCCAAAATACATAAACATTAGGGCCACATTTATGAAAACTGTCTAGGTTTAAAATTCACTTTGTTGCCCATAACAACCAATCAGAGCATCCCTCTCATTTTTTCCAGAGCGCTATATGAAATGAAAGGGACGCTCTGATTGGTTGCTATGGGCAGCAAAGTGAGTTTTAGACCTAGACGGTTTTCATACATGTGGCCCTTAATGTCTCCATATAATGCAGAAGCATATGAAAGTGCAGCAGAGACCCATGACTTTCTATAAGTGCTCTATTAGAGAATAAAATGGCTGTGTGAGGCCTTACTTTAATGGTTATAATTATATTAAGGCTATATTCACACGGCTTAAACTGGGACGTATTTCACCCCGTATTACGCGCCGTTCTGTGCTAAATACGGGGTGAGATACGTCCCAGTCATTACGGTAATCCATAGTTCTCATAGAGAACTATGGATTACGTCTCCTCTCCCTGCTCGGACAATATACCGCAGGGGGAGGTAAGTGACATGTCAATTACTAGCGGTGAATACGCGTCACTAGTAATGAATATCTATGGGGCCGGCGAGCTGCCGCCCACACCCCACACCCCCGCCCCATGGGAGTCAGCGTGAGCTCCTGAAGTCCGGCGTAATTGCGGGGCGTAATTACGCCCCGCAATTACACCGTGTGAACATAGCCTTGGAGAAAAAAATACTGGAGTTAGCACTTCAAAGTTTATGTACAATACATGTAGGAAGCATATAAGTAGATAAAGTATATAGTGCTCCACTAAAGGGGTGTTCCCACGATTCAAAGTCCATTGCACAGTTCGGCTCTCAGCTAGCTATAGGCCAACCATGCATGAGAATTAGGAGGGCAGTGCTTGAGGTCGTCTTCCCCATTTACTTCTATGGGAGCTCCCAAATATAGCTGAGCTCCTGCAGCTAGCTGAAAGCTAAGCCATGCAACTGGAAGTGGCGAAACATGTTGGGATGCAATTAAGGTATGACTTTGCAAAAACAGCATTTTTTTTCAGTTTTTTCGATGGGGGCGGTTTAGCTGCGGAGAGTGGAAACACCTCTATTGGGGTGGCTTTTTTGCGTTGGAAAGGGTTTAAAAAAAGACCAGAAGAGTGTAGTTGAATTTTTTTTCTTGTTTCTAGGAAATTGTGCGGAGCCATTACGAAAGTTAAAGAAACTTATTTGCGTAAATCGGATGATTTTTGGGGGAGGGGCATAGCTAAGGGGTCAGAGGTTAGCAGTTGCAAGGGCCCTGCGGCCTGAGGGGACCCAAAAGCCCTTCTGGCATATAAGGAGATCCGTATTATAACAGGGGCGATGGTAGCGGGGGGGGCCATTTTATTTTTGCACTAGAACCCAGGAACTTCAGGTTATGCCTCTTTGTCTGAGTCACGTGAGTTACTATTGATCCATTGCGAACATACCCATATTGAACAAATGGTTGCTATGTGTGACATATCTGAGGCTCAGCCACATACCCTATTTTAATGGAATGTTGTGTTCTTTTTCATGTTTATTAATATGGCATTACTAAAAGTTAAGTTTCAAATTTAACCCCATTTAAGTATTTTCTCAGTGATATTTGATATTGAGGTTAATTAATTATTTGGTTGCTCAGTGATAATTTTGTTCCTTGTACAGTGAAGCGACTTGCCTAACACGTTAAGAACTTAAAGGTTACAATATTAACAGGTTAATATTTATTTAATCTCCCTTAACATAACACATTTAATGGTTTGTGGTTGTTTTTTTGGGTTGACCTTGTAAATGGTAGATTCTAAATCATATTTAATTAATGACACGCTCCCTTAGAGTTGGTATATACAAATGTTTCAGGTCTGTTGCAGCATGCGACAAATTTTGGTGTAGGTTCATACATCTGTCGGACAGGGTTACAGCAGGTTTTTGGACTTGAAACACGCCCCAACTGGCCGCCCCTTTAAAATGTCACCAAAGTGTTTTTTGGAGGAACCCGTCTTGTCCCCAATATAAAAAATTTTTTACAAAAAGGCATGTGTTATAAATTCATTTTCATATCATGTGGTGGTGTTGCAAGAAGCTTCACAATATGTGTAAAATTTATGGTCAACTTACTGTCAATATACCGCTTTAAAACAATGACGCTAATAAGAAGATAAGTTGTTATTTGACTACATTACTTACTTTGCACTTACTGTACCATTGAGGTTGATTTTCCTTGTGGTAATGTAGAAATATGGAACATCCAGCTTTACATCAAATTTTGGCGTAACTTTAAGGTCATAAAACAAGACAAAAAAATTTAGAAAATAGATAAGAAAACTAGCATATAAATTGTGATTTTACACTATGGACCACATGTGTGCTAACTGTCTAGGTCAAAAACTCACTTTGTTACCAATAGCAACCATTCAGCACTCCCCTTTCATTTCATATAGTGCTCTAACAAAATGAGAGGGGTGCTCTGATTGGTTGCTATGGGCAACAAAGTGAATTTTAGAACTAGACAATTTCCATACATGTGGCCCTACATAGATAGATAGATTAGAATAGAATAGATAGATATAGATGTATAGAAAAGATAGATAGATGATAGATAGATAGATAGATAAATGTATACATTACTCACAAAAAGTTAGGGATATTTGGCTTTTTGGTTGAAATTTCAGGATGAATATAAAATGTCTTGGAAATTTTTTTTTTAAATCAACAAAGTGAGCCCATCTCTTAACTTTAGATTGCACATGTCCACTTGTTCAGTGTTTCAGTACTTTTTGCACAACTTGCTGATCTCTAACAAGGAGCCTAATGACGAAATTTACAAGGCCATTGCGAGGTTTCAAACATGATGGTCTCAGACAGAAGTGGCCACTGAGCTTAGAGTGTTACAGAGAATAATCAGCAGGTGGCATCAGAAATACAGGGAGAATGGAAGAATCACACACAGGCAAAGAACTGGATGTCCTTTGGCGATATCTCCCACTGATGACCACTTCATTGTAAAGACTGTCCTGCAGCAGTATCCAGGCTGTATGAGGGACCAGTGGTCCTCAGTGCTGTTCAGTGATGAAAGTTAAGTAACTCTTAGCACAAATGACGGCTGCCAAAAATTTCCCGGATACATCAAAAAAACCCCCAACCCCTTTAAATAAAAGCCAGGTCAGGAAAGGTAAAAGACCCTTGACAGAAAATCTGGGCACTCAAACACGGCTGGAAAGGGGTTTTTAAAAATTTGGTCTAAAAAAAACATTTGGGTTTGCCCCCCCCCTTCCCTGAAAACGTGTTTTGGAAATGTTTTAGTTTTTCATCTTTCCGGGTTTGGAAAAGGGAAAAATTTTAAAATGAATCAGTCATCAGTGGTGAATTTCCCCCAAAAAGGGGCCATTTCCTTTAAACCTTTCTGTGACTCTTCCAGTCTCTCTGTATTCTTTTGGGCAAACCTGCTGAGACACTCTGTGACAATCTAAGCTCAGAGGCCAAACTTTCATTGAAAGAACCCCCTAAAAGGGAATCAAAATTGGTGAGGAAATTTTTGATCTTTTTAAAGGTGATGCCCTTATTTTTTCATGATGTCAAAATGTGAACGGGGCATGATAGGGGGAAATTTTTAAAATCCCAAATTTTCCAAATTTGAGACCAAAAATTTTTATTGGGTGATTCAGGATTAAAACACCTGCTTTTGGAAATTTTGGGCCTTTAAAAGTTTCTTTGTTAGGGATCGAAAGTTTTTCAAAAAATGCTGAAACATGGACCATGTAAAGGACTTGTGTTTTTAAAACCCTTGGGGGAGGCCCAATGTAGTTCATTGTAAAAAAAAATGCAAAAAAAAAAAAAAAAAAAAAAAAAATATATATTTATAATAATATATATATTATATATATTTTATAAATATATATTTTAAAAAATTAGCAAAAAAAAGCACCCACCCCTTCCCAAAGGGGGGTCCCAAAGGCCCCTTGAGAGAGCTGAAACGTGTTTTGGGTTAGCAGGGGGGGAATAAATAAACCCCTTTGCTGAAAAATTTTGGAGTCCCGTGGATTTTTCTAAATTCCATATATATAAATTTTATATAAATATTTTATTTTAAAAATATAAAATAAATATAAATATTTTTAAATAAAATAAAATTATATAAATATATATATTTTTAAAAATTTTTATATAAAGAGAAACCACAAATAAAAACGGGGGGGAAAGGGGGCAAAACCCCATCCGGGTAAAGGGTTTAAAAAACAGGAAAAACCGTTGCACTCACAAGGATATAAAATAGAACAAGTTGTGCTTTATTCTATGTCATGTGACGTTATAATTTTTATATGGCACTCACTCTGTCCCTGCTGATTTCCACTACCTGGTGCTCTTTTCAATAAATTTAAAAATTGTCCTCAAAAAAACCACGGGGCAGAAAACCAGTACCCACCACCCATTGATATGGGGGGGGGGGGGGGGCCATTCCCCGCTTTTTTGTGTTTTGGAAAAGAGAACATGTAGTTGAGATCAGTGGGATTTAATGAGCACTAAAAAAAATACATCAAAGGGGTTTGTGTGAGAATTTTTTTTTAATCCTGTATTTTTGTTGTTGTTTTTAAATTACCCCCAAACAAATTTTTTTTGGAGACTGCCAAATCTTTTTTTTAAATAATATTTATGACTTATCTGTTACAGATCATTACTTCTAAAATCTTGAAAGTCTTTCAAATGTCAAAGGGCCAAATTAAAGGGGACCTTAATAAAACTTTTACTTTAATATGGCCCAAAGGGTTTCAGGCATGCATCCAGAAACAACTCAATTAAAATAAAATAAAAAACTTGGCAAATATTGATCTATTATTTTTATTCTCCTGCTTGCACAACTAGTATATGCTAAACTTTTTTTTTTATAACAGTAGTATATTGTAAACACTTGATTTATGCAGCAAAACAATTACCCACCATAGTCAGAAACAGAAAAAAACAAAGTTTTCACAACACCCTAAAAAAATAAGAGACAAAGGAATAACAATAAACATTGAAAATGCATGGAAACAAAAAAAACTTGTTCACAATTCAGTTAATAACATTTTGTACACAGCACTTTAGTACATTAGGTGGCACAAAACAATGCACAAAGAACAGTCAAGTTACTTTAGTACATTTATCAATAACACAGTGTACATACAAATAGAAGAAAGAACAAAAGAATAAAGAGCAGGCCAATAAGCTTTTCATGTTATGCTCGGCTCTTGTCTCTTGTCAATATAGACACAACATAGGATGGGTTTTTTTTAGTATAAGGGGTATGTCTACCTGCAAAGTTTACATGTATCTTCGGGTTTTGGTTTTTTTAAAAAAGCCCAAGAACATTTTTTCGTGCGCCCCAAAAAGGCAATAGGGGGAAAATGAGATGTATTTCCACCTTTTTTTTTGTGTCTTTTTGGCACAACATGTTGTTAAAACCCAGCCTTTATTTTTTTGCCGTCTTCCCAACAAACAATTTTGGGGTGACAGCAAAAAAAACCCAGAAGGCGACCGCGGTTTTTGTACAAACGTGACAAAAATGCAGCGTCATTGGAAAAAAAAAAAAGCCCTTTCTGGTTTTTTTTTTACCCAGTGCGTGAACATGCCCAAAAACACTCAGACTATTAACTTTATACTAGAGAAACTTGTGATGTGTCATTCAAAACTACACAGGTTTGAAAAGCACACATCTATCAAATGTAACCTTTCCCGGATTTATGACACATCATTCAATGTTAAATTCCTTATAACTTTTCTTAAGCATCTAGCCCTATTTAGTTGCTGTCATAGTGTCTGCCCTTACTAACCCATGGGATTGAACATTACATAGTTTGTATCGTCTTTCATACATAAATAATGTCCAGTTTGAGAAATAAATAAATTCTTGATTTTTTTTTTGTAAGGACCACATACATACTTATTTATATATAAGATCACAACCAAGCCATCCGTTTCTAGGGAATTGTTACCAAGATGAAGAAGCCTGATTTTTCTATTCTCTTAATATGAGAGACCTCTCATTTCACTTATTGACTAGTTGCCCATCTTTAAACACTCTTTATCTTTTCTATAGCCTTTTATTATGTGGAATCTAACACAAAGGGCCACATGTATGAAAGTTGTCTAGGTCTAAAATTCACTTTGTTGCCTATAGCAACCAATCAGAGCGCCCTTTTCATGTCATATAATGCTCTGGAAAAATTAGAGGGGTGCTCTGATTGGTAGCTATGGGCAACAAAGTGAATTTTAGATCTAAACAGTTTTCATACATGTGGTCCAAAATCTCATTTTTTTTAAAAAGTGGTCTTACCAGGCATTTATAGAGGTGTAATATTATACTGACTGACCAGAGATTTATATTCCTCTTATTTTGCACTTTAAAATCGCATTTGCTTTTGCAGCTGCTGTTTGACATTGGGTAGTGTTGCTTAGCTTACTTGTAACCTCAGTCTTTCACTTCTTCTTTTATCATTAAAAGTGAAAAATATTACAAGTTCTGTACTAGCATAATAGAACTGGATCTTTGATCCATGGATTCACTTTGACTTTATATATTTTTCTTTTGGCTTTATTTTTGTTTTTTTTTATGTAGATGAACTGAATAGAAGAATCAACTGAACTATGTTATGTGACATATATGACATATGTTATGTATGTAACCCCCCCCTTGAATGTACAGCGTCCTGGAACTAATGGCGCTTTAAAGTAAATAATAATGATAACTGTAGGGTCTTATGCATTTTTACCCTTGTTACTGTGTTATAATATTGTTGCTGTTTTACTCTATTATAATGTGAAGCCATCAAAATCATTTTAAGTGAAAGGAAATCTGCAGCTTATATCGTAAAAACTTAGCAGTATCTATAAAATTATATACAGTATAGTATGAGAGAAATTCATTATGGCATGTGAGGTAAATTACTTACATCACATGTAGCTTGTATGTTCCAAACACCCCGCATGGGGCTAATAGACAGTAAAAACTCAGTTGAAACAACTCCTAGGTCTGGCCTCAGTCTCATTCTCTGCTGAACAATGTTATACCTAGGATCCTATAATCATAGAATGAATAATGAGTTATGTATACAAAATAATTTTTACATATGTGATAATATGTTGCCTTGTATGTCACTACTTCACTTATACGATATCAGATGTCATACTGTACTGTATGCACATCATCACACAGTGTATGCAATTAAATTCTGCAGCTTATGCAGGAGTATATACTGTAAAATATAATACAAATATAGTACTATAGTAACAAAAATGTGATGTATACTATCTATCTATCTATCTATCCATCCATCTCAATCTATCTATCTATCTATATATATATATATTAATATATATATTATGAATATTATATATATATATATATTATATATATATATATGACATATATATGGAAATATATATATAATGTTATCTTCTACTTCTGTAAATATCTGTTCGCAAATCTGCCTCCAAATGTGACCTATACCTTTAAGATAAAAAAGGTGGACATACCCTAATCACAAGGTCTACATTTCCTTTAATTGGCTTTGTGTCCCAATTTACAGAGACTATCCTGATTTTAACACTTTCTCCAGCTTTGTAGACAGGTTTGTCAGTTTGAATTAGCATAGAAAATTTCTTCATTTCAAAAGCTATTGGTACTTCATCAGAGAAAATTGTTGTGTTCTGAGCTGATCCATTCACAACAAGTCTATAGAAATTAGATGAAAAATTGTGAGCGACCTGTTAAGGAAAAAGAAAGTGGTCTAAGATTTCAACTTAGTAGTCGAGACAAAGAAAATAATTGTGATCTCTACCACACCCTTTGTTCATTGTCAGGTGAATTGCAGTGACATCTCTTTACTTAGTTAGCTCTTCCTTTAGAACAAGTAGTATAGTATACAGATCTTATTACAGTAGGCTATGTGCAGAACTGTGAAAAAGTTTAGGCAGGGGTAGAAAACAATGCTGCTAAGTAAGAATGCTTTCAAAATTAAATGTGTTAATAGTTAACAAAAAGCAAAGTGAATGATCAAAAGAGAAATCAATCAATATTTGGTGTGACCACCCACTGTATTCAAAATAGCTTCACTTCTTCTAGATACACTTGCACACAGTTTTGAAGGAATTCACCAGGGAGGATGTTCCAAACATCTTGGAGAATCAACCAAAGATTTTCTGTGCATGTAAGCTTGCTCAAAAATCCTTCTGCCATATCATCACCTCATTCTTTGAAAGCATAGGGTGGCATCACCAAATATTGAGTTGATTTTGATTTCTCGTTTTTTCATTCAAATTACATTTTGTCAGTTGATAAAAATAAACTAACACTTTAATTCTGGAAAACATTCTAACTTTACAACATTTTTTCTAGTTATGCCTCAAATTTCCATATAGTGTTGCATGTTGGTATGAAACTTTATGATCAGAAATAATTTTAAGTTAAAATAAAAAAGATAAATTCTAAACAGCAGTCACATTTAAGAGTCAATATGACATTATAACTTGTTAAGTTGCTATTAGAAGCTCTAAAAATGAACAGTATTTTAAATCTAATCATATCATCTCCCAATTTTCATTAGTAATTAAGTGAACAAACCATTGAAGCATCAAAGCTATATACAGCATTAGAAAGAAATGATTGTATTCGAACAAACTATATCCAATAACTTACTGCCGGTAGAGTTAGGATTCCAATTGAATCTGAAAAAATAATAAAAATGGTTCCAGGTTATTCAGGTATATGTTGAATGTACTAAAAAATACTCACTATGACAAAAAAGCTTTCAGCATCTAAATGGTTCAATAGAGAGATATATAGTAGCATCACATCAACTGAATCAACAGAATAAATAGCTATATTCATGATATATAAAATAAATAAATTAAATAAATAGATAGATAGATAGATAGATATGAGATAGATAGATAGATAGATAGATAGATAGATAGATAGATAGATAAAAGCAATAAACTTAAAGGGGTTGTCTCACTACAAGGCTTGCTT
Organism: Phyllomedusa bahiana; assembly: GCA_025379985.1. Classification (NCBI taxonomy): domain Eukaryota; kingdom Metazoa; phylum Chordata; class Amphibia; order Anura; family Hylidae; genus Phyllomedusa; species Phyllomedusa bahiana. Next base: position 55,378 of record JAODAL010022077.1, on the reverse strand, counting down.
TTTATGTTAAAGATCTTGCAAAAATAAGTCACTTTGCAATAGGTGTCCATTAACATTATCCTATCTACTCTGAAATATCCCCACTTGTATGGCCTGCATCTGCTCCTCAGGTCACTATAACTCCAGACCTGCTTGATCTCTCCTGATAGGCTGCCAGCACTGGTTGCTATAGCTACAGACCTGGCTTCTACTGCAGCCTAATAGAATGACCAGCACTTTTTTTTAGTTTTTGCCTCCTTGAGTTTCAACAGTGGAAACTTTATTTTTTCAATGACACAGTGGTATAACACCTTATTTTATGTGGTAGAAGTTGTACTTTTTGGAAGAATAGTTTAAATTATTGCAGATTTTAAAAAAAAATAATAATTTAACTTTTTTGTTTTTTGATTTTTTTTTTACAACATTCAAAATTCACACTTAAAAACTTGTTAGATTAATTCTACAGGATATTACCGTTGTGTGGGTAATATGTGTAGGATTTTTTTTGTGTGTGTAATGTATGCACAATTATTTTTATTAAATATTTATAACAATCTGGTTTCCGATCCCATCACTCTACTGAAACAGCCCTAACCAAGGTCACCAATGACCTATTAACCGCTAAAGCCTCACGTCACTACTCGATCCTTCTCCTCTTAGACCTGTCCTCTGCCTTTGACACTGTCGACCATTCCCTCCTGCTACAAATCCTCTCCTCCCTCGGCATCATGGACTCAGCCCTTTCCTGGATCTCCTCGTACCTCTCTGATCGGACTTTCAGCGCTTCTCATTCTCGCTCCACCTCCTCCCCTCGACCTCTCTCTGTTGGTGTCCCCCAGGAGTCAGTCCTGGGCCCACTACTCTTCTCTCTTTACACTCTTGGCCTGGGTCAGCTCATAGCATCACACGGCTTTCAATACCACCTGTATGCTGATGACACCCAACTTTACATCTCGCCCTGACATCAACTCTTTACTGTCCAAGATCCCAGATTGTCTGTCCTCCATATCCTCTTTCTTCTCCTCCCGTCTCCTAAAACTTAATGTAGAGGAAACGGAATTCTTTATCTTTCCACCCTCCTACTCCATCCCTCCACCTGATCTCTCTATTACAGTCAACGGCTCCACACTCTCTCCAGTCCCACAAGTCCGCTGCCTCGGGATAACCCTTGACTCCGCTTTGTCCTTCAAACCACACATCCAAGCCCTCACCTCCGCCTGCCGCCTCCACCTGAAAAATATTTCATGAATCCGCTCATTCCTCAACCCTGACACTACAAAAATGCTGGTCCATGCCCTTGTCATCTCCCGCCTAGACTACTGTAACATCCTTCTCTGTGGCCTCCCATCTAGCACTCTTGCTCCCCTTCAATCCATCATCAACTCTGCCGCCCGTCTTATCCACCTCTCTCCTCGCTACTCCCCTGCCTCTCCCCTCTGCCAATCCCTTCTCTGGCTTCCCATTGCCCAGCGAATTCACTTCAAGTTGCTAACCATGACCTACAAGGCTCTCCATAACCTCTCCCCTCCGTACATCTCTGCCCTAATCTCCAGATACTCCCCCTCACGCAATCTCCGCTCCTCACAGGACCTTCTTCTCTGCTCTCCATTTATCAGCTCTTCACACAACCGTCTCCAAGATTTCTCCCGTGCTTCCCCCACACTCTGGAACTCATTGCCCCAACACATCAGGCTCTCCTCCACTTTCACTAGCTTCAAAAGCACCCTGAAAACCCATCTCTTCAGGATAGCCTATGAACTATAGTACCCCTTCTGTCACCACACCCTCCACAAACATGTCTGCCCCCACCTTCTGTCTCTTTCCCCCATCCTTGTAGATTGTAAGCCTTCGCGGGCAGGGTTCTCTCTCCATCTGTGCCAGTTGATTGTCACATACTGTCAGCATTGAACTTGTTTGACTTATGTTATATTTGTAACCCTCTTGATGTACAGCGCCCTGGAATTAATGGCGCTCTAAAAATAAATAATAATAATAATAATAATAATAATAATAATTTTTTATTTTATTTATATTTTTCTACATTATTTATGTATTTTACTTTGTTTTAAAAATCCCATGAAGGGATAACTGTTTTACATTTTGTTGTTTTACACGTAGTAATGTATTACCATATTCATATGTGCTAATACATTAATATCTGTGTCAATCACAGTGTGTCCTGATTGCTAGCTTGTTACACAGACAGCCCTACAGCTACTCTAGCTTCGCAGAGCTGACTGTACAGAAGTTCCCCTACTTCATCGGGTTAGACGAATGACCTGAAATGTCATTAAGGGATTAAAGGCAAACATGGAGCAGTTCCTGTCTTACAAAAAAATAGTTAGCTATACTGTATATCTCTATACACTTCACTTAACTTAAAAACATTTGGACATAAGCATATCTACATACAATAGAGGAATGGAGATGTGCACACAACTGTTTTAGTAAGTTACTTCGTTATGTCCTTCCTTAATCCACAAATTAATATACTTTGCAGAAACCAGAATTTGCACAGTTTTTGTCTTTTTACTAGATGGCATTTACATCATATTTAGGCTTCATACGATCATGGCAGTAACAGAGCCATGACACATATAACTGATCTATTTTCAAATGGATCATCATAAATCATGACAGAAAACTTTTAGCAAGATTCTGGTGTTTTTCAGTGTCTAGGACAGCAATGCAGACTACACTACTTTTGCCATTAAAACACTTGGGAAACCCAACAGAAAGAGAAAGTTAAACAGATGACATTTTGTTTTATAGGCATACCTAGTTTAAAGGGGTTTTCTCATCATGCTGTTTTACCGAGTCACAAGCAATTTTACCCTCACTGGTTCCTCAGGCTGTGGGTGGTTCAATAGCAGAGTTATACTGACAAGTGCAGGAGAGCTAATCTTCAGCTATCAAAAGGTACATGCGCTGTGAAAACAATTACTTATCTGTAATGTTGTTGGAAAGAATTAGTTTTCTCTGTACTGAGAGAGTGAGCTCTTTGTCCATGGTGACATCACTTCCTGCTCTCACCCCTAGTGTTATAGTCAGGTAACCATAGAAACCTGTGTGCACTCGGAGCACATAAAATGTTTCTTATCTTATGACTAATGTAAAATCTATTGACCAATGTATTTAGAAAAAGTATTCATTTACCTTTCCCTTCATGTTGAAAGCTAATCTTTATAATGAAAAACCCCATTTAAATGTTTGAAACTATGCCATTTGGTACTTAGCCTTTTTATATTTCCAAATATTAAATACCAATAGCTTACAGCTAGCTTAATATACACCATTGGATTGTGATCCACTTTATGACAAAAACAAGAGAGAAAAATAATATTGTTAAAGTCATGTTACTCATTTGCTTCTGAATTTTAGTTTTTTTAATAGAATCAAATTTAAAATACAAATAAATGTTGCACTCACCATTATGGAAGACTTTGCTTGCACTTACTACTGTGTTGCTATTATCCATAATCTCTGCAGTTACAGTAATATCAGAGTACATGTTACCAAACCAGTGAACGGCAAGGGTAGTATTAGCACCTTGGATTGTATTAGCAGGTGTTGTAATGTAATATGAGGGGCTGTAATGCAAGGCACAATATGTTAATGTCAGTATATGTTTGTTAAGGTCACCCATGATAATTTGATTGTGGAGAGAACCCATAAAATCGTAAAAAGGAACCTGGCCACCAGTTTTCATCTTGTTGTGGCGGAAATTTAGCATCACATAGCACTCAAGGAATAAATAAGATGTCAGCATAACAATTTAATATTCTAGAGACTCCAGTAATAGATACTCCATTAAGTGGCAATCTACTCTATATCTTCTAAAAGGACACCTACTGCCATGGAAGAGCCCCTGATTTTATGGTATATCATTTAATGTTTTCTTATGATGATGCTATGGATATGGAATAATGTTCCCTCTTAGCCAGAGATGGGCAGTCAATGTATATAAGGGGCAGACAGTCTTGACATCTGTAGCATGCCTATGTCCTACTTATGAGTTGTCTCCACGCATCCATGTTCAATAAAAATACCAAGTTTTATTTGCATTTTCGGAGTTGCTGGCAGCTCAACCGTTTTTCGTTTGGGACTGATACTTCCGAGTGCAGCCGTGCAGCCCGATCTACAGGAGTGGTGAGCTGACTATTTTGCTACTTCTTTCAGTCTTAACATCTGTCATTAGAGATATTTAGAATCTTTCTATATAAAGAGCATATAATAGGACCACTAAATGTATGTTAGATTTCAGATACATGCAGCCCTTCACCTGTATATACCTATAAGGTTCCAGCTATTGTTGTAGGTTAGTTAAATTTTAATCAAGTATGTTACTCAAAAGACAAGGCATCAAGGTATAATATTCACTTACCCGCCATTGCAGGAGACTAGACACAAGAAAAAGAAGACAGCATGCCTCAAAACAGGAGGCAATATCAGGTACATCATGGCGTTTCCAATGTGGTGACTAATAAACAGCTTCTAGATACTACAAAAGAATGAGCTTGTCTTCAGATGAGCAGGTCTTCAAAACTACAGCACATTTTAAGCTTGCTCTTGTAAGAAACCCAGCCCTCAAGAATCTGACACTTCTTACACACCTAGTAAACAAAGCAGTACAAAGATACAGGGAAAACCCCTCGTATGGTAAAGTCACTACTGCCTTAATTCCACCTGCAGCAACAAAATCATAAAGGGTGTTGTCTTAGGTTACCCACCTGTTTTTATTTCTGTTACAATACAGATGGTCTTTACTCAGAATTACCAACATAGGACCCAGAGGCGTAACTTACACCTTGTGGGCCCCAGTGCAAAATCTATAGCAGGGCCCCCACCAAACTATGTTCCGCTTATAATGCTAGTGTTTTCCTATGTTGTAGGAGGCCATTTGGGCCCCCTCAGACTCCAGGGCCCAGTAGCGACTGCTAACTCTGCACCCCCTATAGCTACGTCCCTGATAGGACCAATATCCTAAGCTTGCCAGTGAAAGATGATGAAGTGTCTGGAAATAAAGGTAGAATCTAGATTACCGTCCCTTGTGTCTATTTACCTGATCAGGCTTGAAATGGCCCACAAGAGAGCTGGGGAAAATCCCGGTGGGCACCTGTAAAATGGTGGGCCCCTGAGCATAGTAGGCCTTGGACTGTTTTTCAGGGAGACATATAGAGAAATATACTGTAGGCAGAAAGCAAGAGTCATGTGTAGTATGTTCAACTGTAGGATGGGTCCCAAGAATCACCTCCACTCATGGGCCCCAAGAATACTACTCCACTGGTGGGCTCCAGGCACCCCAGTCCGATATTGTACATAATCACCTCTATTATACCATTACCACTGAATAGCTTTGAAAACAGAGTATTACATCCTCACTATTAAATAGATAATGCCATTAATTTGAATATGGCTATGTCTACACTGCATTGGACAAAAAAACGCAGAAAGTCAACCATTTTTTATCCGATGCACAACCACGTTTTTTGTCATGTTTCATGCAAAACCGTGGTCGGTTATCTTTTTTTTTGCCATCGCCCATGCAATTGATTATATGGAAAGACGACGAAAAAACTCAAAGCACGGGCATATTATACAACACAGGTCGTTTTTTTTTTATAAAAGGCTATGGGCAGCCTGAGCAATCATATTTAATTGCAGTGGAGACAGCCTACAGGATAATGCAAAGTAGACTCCAGTGTATCAACTCAGCATCGTTCCCTTCTCCTCATTCTTAAGTAGCAATGTAATTTCATTATTATGAAATCTCAAGTTCACAAAGCAAACTGTTTAATAATATTGAAGAAGCAATGTGTGAACAGTCCATGGGGTTTGGACAGGCAGTTCACCTTCTGGACAGTGGATGGCATTGAAGCACCAGGAAGAAAAGAAAAAGAGGTAAGAACCCGGGAAAAGCTGTGGGTGGAGTTGATTTTCGCAAAAATCAAGAGAGTGTGAACAGGCCCCTAAGAACGAGCCAGTTCTGGGTATTAGACAGCAAGTGATGCAGAGTGTTTGAAACCAACCACTGGTTAGTAGTATACAAAAGCTTCCTGATAGTACCTGATTGGTCTAACTATCTCCAAAAACACCCAAAAGATAAAATATAATTATAAAGAATTGAAGGGTAATAATATGTACCTTTTACTTCATCAACTAAAATATAAACATTAGTCTATACAATGTGATTAGCCCAGAGTTTCTATAAGTAACATTGGGGCCATAAGTTTGTACTGGCCCTTTAAGTGCAAATGTGAGTGACAGTCATCAAACATCCATACATGCACAATAAACCACAAACTGACTCCCGTGCGGGCGATTTTAAACTGTAGCGAACGGAGCTGCTCTACATGTTGGGCTGAAAAGATGCCAGACTTTGGCCAGCCCCTTATACATGTGCCTAAATGTGTGGTCTGTATTCCCCACTAGTACTTTGGTATACCTCAGTACCTCATCACCACCTTATTCTTTCTCCTCCTTACCCCTAGGAGAATATGTATTTTTACTACTAACCAGAATCCCCTGAAACTATTTTAGTAAGAAACTGTAAGGGGCATCAGCATTTTTACTTGGGTAAATATTATATATATGGGCTAGACTTAATAGAGACAGGTTCTGGATAGGGTTACCCTTTTTAGGGCGATGGGTCTGTGAGTGAGGACATAATTCTAAGCACAAAAACTGGAGAAGCCAGCAACGCAATCTTCAGTAAACTTTATTGAAAAAAATTGTCCATAAAAAGGATAAATAATCCAAAAAACCGGCCCCAAGGGGAAAATGAGTAAGTTTTTTTCCCTTGGGGCAATTCGACCCTCAGGCCCTTAGCCCTTTGCATAGCTAAAGATTTTACATCTGAACCTTCTTTTAAAAGCCCAAGAACACCCCCTTTTAAACCCCCATCCAAACCATCACCACTAAAAAAAAAAAAAGCGTTTAAAAATTTAATGCTAAACCCAAGTCTTTTTTTTTAAAGGGTAAAAAAGTTAAAAGGGCTTTTTTGCATCAGTACCCCAAAAACCTTCTCAAATTCCCATAATAATTTTTTTTCCCAAACCCTCCCCCCTCTGATGGGCCCGGGGGTAACGGGTTTCCCCCCCCATGCGGATCTCTAAAATGTTTAGAAGCATTGAACATATTCCTATTATCGGGTTTTGAAATCCAAAAAAGTTTTTCCCGTTTTTTTGGGGATTTTTTTTTTTTTCTAATGGGCACCCAAACATGTAATAAAAACCCCATTGTGGAAACGAAATCCATTTGGAAACCCCAAAAGTAGTTTTCACAATTAAATAAACTTTTTTAAATTGTAAATTAGGGGCCATCTTTTTTAATGATAAACAAAGCAGTGAATCGCATGCTCAAAAAAAAACCCCCAAGTACATGATTTTTGTGAGACTCTGCAACTAGAAGACAGAAGGACCCCAAGATGGGAGGCCCTTCACGGGGGAAAATTAATTTTCACCCATAAGGGCATATTTGGGGGACATTTTTTCCCCACACTTTTTGGGACCCTACAGTCTGTCACATCAGAACCTAGCAAGAAACAATTTAACGTACATATATGGATGTTTGGTGGCTATCACTCACATGCATTTTAAGGGCCAGTACCACTTTATAGTCCTACTGTTACTTGTAAAAGCTCTGAGCTAATTACATTGTATAGACTGATGTTTATATTTTAATTGATGATGTAAAAGTTATATTTTATTACCCTCCAATTCTTTATAATTATATACAACCACTGGTCAGACAAAGACTGGGTAGTACAGACACCCAAAACATAAAGCCAAAGCAACCCAGGTTTTTTAAAAAGAAAAGGAAGGGGAAATTTATTCGTGAAGGGCCCAAAGTCGGGTCACCTAAACCCCAACCCAAATTTGAGCAAAAAATTCATTTGTTAAAGACTAAATTCAGACAGAAAGGCCACAAAACAAAAAAGCAATTTCAAAAGGGCCCCGGGCAGTAAAGGCCGGGCAGAGCTTTAAAAAAAAGGAGGAAAAAACCCATGATGGTAAGGTCCTTTGGTTCCCAAACTTCGGCAGTCATTCCCCAACAAAGGGTTTTAAACCCAAAGAAATCAAAAAATTATTTTTTCCCAATTATTTTTTTTTCCTTACGTTTTACTTTTGGTCCCCTTTAAAAAACAGGGTGGCCCCCATGTTAAGGAGCTGAAAATTAAACCCTTGATCCAATTTTAAATTTGTGTTTACCCTAAATTTGAAACTGAAAAGTCGGGACTTTATGTCCATGCCCATTATAAAACTATGGGCTTGAATATTTTTTTCAGTTAATAGTACAAAAAACAAAAAATTTGTGCCCGGGGCCCAAAATTTAATTCTGGACCTAACTGTATATACCTTTATTGGTGGTTGATGAAAAAGGATAAACTTAGATGGTTAGGAACAATTTAATGCAGAGAACAACCACATTTAATTATATATATTCTTCTTTGAATTAAATTTTTCCTAACCATCTAAGTTTGTCCTTTTTTTCGCCCCCACCACCAAAAAAGCCCCCGTTCCCCAAATTTCCCCTTGCGATGCCCTTACTTCCCCGGGAATTAAAAGCCCCCACCCACTAAATATTATATACTATAAAATCTTAGATTTTCTAATTTGCTAAAAATCTGTTAGAAGTGAAAAATACAACCTATTGTTACCCAAAGACTAAACCAAAAACAAGGGTACTTTTCCCCAATTAAATCAGGATTTTAGATGGGAAAAATTTTAGAAAAATTTTTTATTTGTCACAAAACGGAGAGTAGTTTCTCTTCTCCACCCAGGATTTTAATCATAGACAATAACTCTCAGAGTAAGTGCCCTAATATTTTGCTTTCTTTCCTTTTTTTCCCGCTCCTTTCCCGGGGTTTTTAAATATAACATTCCAAAATTTTGTTTTTGCTCAATAGGAAATGTAGAATGTTATAGATTTTATTACTTAGAGAGTGAAACAATGCATATTCATGTAGATATAATGAAGCATACAATATCTTGCTCTTAATCTATCAGTACACATGTCACTCAATATGTCCGCTAGGGAAAAAAATTGTGTTTTTTCCCAAATCATTCTGTCTTCACATAAAGTGATTGACAGTTTTCCCTTTATCAGTGTGTGTACAAAGCAAACTGTCAAACCTTTTATGGGGGGGGGGGGGGGGGGGGGGGGGGGGTTTTCAGAATAAGGTCTTTTTTTGCCCTTTCTTTCAGTTCCCGTCAGGGGGTTTTCCCCTGCTTTTTACAGAAATCCCGCTAGAAATCATTTCAAAAATTAAAACCCTTGGGGTGATATGTATGAACAGGGCTGCACCAGAAGTCTGTTCGCAATAGTTTTAAACCTGCCACACACCAATATCAAGCGTATTAGAGAGCGCCCGTGGCACTTTGTAATGCGCCTTATTTCCTGGAGCGTGCGGAAGGCGGGGCACATTAATTCCTTTTGAAAACTATGATTTATAGCTTTAGTACCCGGGAATTCTGGTGCTTTTCTGCTGGAACAGGGGAGAGCACTTTAAAAGGGTTTTTCCTGAGGCCCGAAATTTTCTTGCCCGCGCTTGAATGCATGTTGGGCCCCCCCTTCACGTACCCCCGGGGTCATGTTGGGGGCTCGAAAAGGGGCTAAACGCCTTCCTACGGGGCTAAATTTGGCACTTGATTGAAGTCTTTAGTTTTAATTTAAAAGGAAATTTTGGAAAGGGGAAAAACCCGTTGGACAAACAAAAAAGGTTTCTTTTTTTTTACACAAAAAGGGGGTTTTTTTAACAAACTTTTTAAAAAAGGGGACAAGGTAGAATTTCAGTAAAAAATTTAAAGGTTGGTTTTTTGGGCCCCGGGGAAAATTTTAAAAACACACAGTATAATCTGTCATAACTAAAATTCCAAAAAGTTCTAAAAAAGTAATAGCAGTGCCTTTTTGAAGCTAGGGTATAGCTTTGACATTTTCACAATGAGATGAGATGGTGGAAGTCCTCTCTGTGCAGGGCATGTGGGAAAATGGGGTTTTTTTTCTACCCATAAAGCAAAGAACTTCCTTTTTGAACAGGAAAAAAATAACATTTTGTGAAACCTTACAAACAAAGGCCACAAGGTTTGGGAAAAAAAGGCATAATTATTGCATGTAAACCCCTATTGGGAAATTTCAAGTACAAACCCTTAATATTTTGGGCTATGAGAGCACAATTTCACATGATTTAAAGGGCCCCACGTGACCGGGGTTTTTTTCAGGATATTTTAACTTTATAATGCGCAAAAAAAAAATTTTTGTCCCAAAATTTGGGAAAAAACATCGTTCCCCTTTGTTTCTTCCAAATTTTTTTTTATATACAATGTTTTTAAAACAAAAAACCCAAATGGGCAGGTTCAATTTAAGTATCCCCTAAGTTTTGCCCTTTTTAATTTGCCGTGGTTACCTATCTCTACACATTGCTTTTTTTTGAGAAATGTTTATGACCACAGAAGTTTTCTTTCCCTTGGGGGTTGGGGTTTTCCATGATTTAAAAAGGCATTCAAGATTTCCCTGCCCAAAAGGTTAGTTAAATTTCTACAAATGCAGATGAGTTCTTTATATATGAATGGACATGTCTCTGCAGCATGTGCATGGAGAATTACAAAAACCCAAATTTTGATGTATAAAAACTATTTAAAGCATCAAAATATTTTTAAAAAATGTTATACCAAAATTTTCATTTACCCGCCCCCAACCCCGAATCTTTTTGAGCTGGGGAAAAATAATTGGGCCCTTTTTTGTGGCAAATTTTAAAACATAAAATTCCCCTGACCTCTACAGAGGTCATTGTGCAGGAAGGGAGAAGAGGTGAGTTGTACCTCATTAAAAAAATTTAAACATGAATCCTGTGTTACCTGTTATAGTAATCCTGCCTGTGAGATGCTTAGATGGATGCTGAGATGGGATCTCTACAGAATGGGAAATATCAGTCAGTGTTGGACTGGGGGGCCCCTTTTAAATTAACTTTTTGGGGGGCCCTTTAGTGGGTTGATTCTTTTGGAATCCCAGTAGATTTTTACTATTGGGGGCCCCCCAGTGGACTTGACTCCCCATAACCAAAACTTATGCCTTCTGCACTCTGCCTCTTTATTTGTTGCATTTCTTCCTGGAAAGCAGCCCCAAGCTTGCCATGCCCAGGGGTCCACCTTGACTAGTGACCCAGAGTACCACCAGTGGCTTCCCATGCTCCCCGGTTGGGCCCTCCCGGGCCTGATTCAGTCCATTATTTCCTTAGTGGCCAAAAACTGAAAACTGCAGGGTTTATGTATGAAAATTAAAAGATTGATAGATTTGATAGATAGGGTAGATAGGGGTAATAGATAGATAGATAGATAGAAAGATAGTTGATAGTTTGATAGATAAAATAGGGGGGGGGCAGAATTATAGATTGGTTTAAAAAGATTAAAGATAGATAGATAGATAGATAGATAGATAGATATAATGCCCTCCTTTTCCTGCTGTAAAAGTGTCCACTTTACTGGATAGACTCTGCTTTAATGAAGAATTTTTAACAAAACTGAAGGGATTTACATCCATTCACCTAGAAGATCATTAAAGAGGACAAACATTTAATGGTCAATAAATACAGATAGCTTTCCAATACATTTCAAAATTTTCCACACAATATTTTAACAAGAGATATAGAAAAGGGGCATTTGTAAAAAAAAAAAAAAAAAAAAAATAGCATGGTCATGTTGAAGCAGGAAATAGCATACTCAACCTTTCATCACAAAGTTGAATCTATGAATTTTCATGTCTTCCTTAAAATTTTCATTTTATGTCCATTTTTTAGCACCATTGTATCACAGAAGATTAAATGTGGTGTTTTTACACCAATAAACCAAAAACTCTTGAATAAATAGAGAAATTAAAACTCTACAAAGTCATTAACATTCATTATAAATATTGAGCACAAACAACCTAAAAGTTTTATAAAAGCTTTATAATCTTCTGTGGCTGAGATAAAAGAGATTGTGTATAGTTGCCCAGTTAGTAGGAGGTTCAGGTTAGTAACCTTAAAACTCAGTGGAAAAAGTCTCATGGTTTTATACTCAAATTGATTTATTTTTTATTCTTTGCTTTGACGATAGTCAAACAGCACTTACTTATCACCAGAAAATATTATTCCATACAAAGAAACTAAATAATCCTTCACTGAATGAGATCCTCGAAAGTCTGTAAACATATATGGTAAAATTAGTGTGGCAAAATGAAGAGAATTCATAGAGGAAAACCGGGCTGAAACCCAGGGCAAGAGAGCAAACAAAAATAAGAGATATTAAACAAAACATCATCAAAAAAGGAAATTGTCGGAGATAAAATAAGTTGTATTTGTTTTAAAACAATTTGAGGCTCAATATTCTAAAACCATGAAAGCTGCAGCATTGGACTAAGGGCAAATAGCTTCAAATTTCTTGGCTAAATTTTCTTTAAAAACCCCTTTTAAATTAAAGGGTTTCCTCCTCGTGCCCCAAAAAAGGTGAAAGGGGAAGATAGGGGGTTGCTCATTTTACTTGCTAAACTTTTCCAAATCCCCTTTAATGGCAAAATTGCCCTGACACCGAGAAGAGGACGGGTTTTAAGCTAAAAATTTGGGAGACACAGTCACCCCTTTAAATTTTTTTCACCAACCCTGATAGCACAAGAATTTTCCCTGCTGGGGCCCGAACTAACCAAGGAGCCCGTATTTAAAAAAGGAGTTGTCTCATCTTAAAATTTCATGGGAAAGAAATTAATGAAAAAAAGCAGTTTTTGTTTCTGTCAGTTTCCCGGGAAAAAGCGTCTGTAATTAGCATATAGCCCATTTTTCTCAGACTTCTCTTTTATTAGTCAAGTTTTAAATAAATTACCTTCTCTGAGGCCCAAGAGAAGCTTTTTTACCTAATGAAAAAACAGTAAATAATTAGTCTTTTGTCTGAAAGATCAATAACACACAAGCTTTCACGCTTCCATGGACCGTTTGTGACATCACTCCCTGCAACCCGATAGAAAAAAACGCGGGGGAAAAGGAGTACCAGATGGGTCATTGGAAACCTGAGAGCACCGAAGTAAATAAAAAAATTTGTAGCCCCTTTAAAAAAAAAAGATAAACAAACCCAAAAATTTTTGGGAAAAATTCTTAAATTTAGTTTTCCCAAAAATTTTTAAAAAGCTATTCTTTGTAGGAAAAAAACCCCTTTAACTTTGTTGACTTTAAGAAAATTTTTTCACAAAAAGGGAATTTATATAGTCCGTTAGCCAGTCCCATTAAATCATGTTTTAAAACATAATTTAACATTTTTTTGACCCAAAAACCCCCTTTAATCCCAAAACTACAACAAAAATTTTTAAAGATAACAATTTTTGGGTCCCCAAAGGGGATGGGGTCCAAAACCCGAAAAGCCAGTCAGCAATCCAACGGAGATCATCTTATTAAATTAAAATAGCTGACAACAATTTGACAGGTAGGTTCCTTATCTACAACGACAGAGGCCTGAATATGACTAAAAGCTTTTAATTAAATTTATTTTTTTTTTTTTGCTTTGACGATATTTTCCAAACAGCACTTATTTTATCACCAGAAAATATTTTTCCCCATACAAAGAAACTAAATAATCCTTCACTAAATTTGAGACCCTTTAAAGTTTTAAAACATATAGGGAAAAAATTAGTGTGGAAAAAAGAAAAAATTCATAGGGGAAAACCTGCTGCAAAAAATTAAAGGGGGACAATAAACGAGTTTTAAAAAACCAAACATCTATTTTAAAAAAGGAATTGTCGGGAGAAAAAAAATTGTATTTTTTTAAAAAATTTAAAGGCTAAATTTTCCAAAAACCCCATAAAAAGCTGCAGCTTTGGGAACAAAGGGGCTAAAAGCTTCTACTTTTTGTGATCTTCTTTCACCGGGAATAAAGGCCCTTTCCTCTTTGTCCGAAACAGGGTTTTGAAAGGGGGGGGGAGGGACTTTTTTGCTCATTTTCTTGCTAAAGCATGCCCTTTCTCCCTTATGGCTAATGTCTGACACCGAGAAGAGGACTGGCTTAGCTAGCAAATTGGGAGACACAGCCCAGCCCATTTTTAAAACATGTCCCCAACCCCCCTGAAAAGCAAAAGGGAAATTTCATTCAGCTGTGTCGAGACCCCCCAAAGGGATTTCGTATTTTAAAGGATTTTGTCCCCAACTTAAAATTTCTTTAGGTTTCCTTTAAAAATTAAAAAATCAGCTTTGTTTCTGCCCATTTCCTGGAAAAGCTGTCTTTTTTTTGGGCAAAATGACCCATTTTCTCAATTTCCCTCTTTTTATTAGTAAAGATTAAAAAAATTACCTTCTCTGAGGTCAAGAGAATTTTTCTGAGCTAATGTAAAAAATAGAGAAATTTAAACCCTTTTGTCTAAAGATCCGAAAACACCAAGCTCTCACTGCTGCCATACCGTGGGGATGACACACCCCTGCTTCAATAGAACAAACTGCGGGGAAAAAGGGGAAGAACCAATCGGCACTTGTAAACCTGAGGGGCATTTCAGAAGGTGATAAAATCATTTGTACCCCTTTAAAAAAAAAAAAAGAAAAAAAAGCAATATTTTTTGGAAAAAGTCTTCATTTAGGGGCCCCACAATTTAAAAAGCAAATTTTTTTTGTGGGAAAAGCAACCCCTTTAACGATATTGTTTTAAGAGAATGTTCAGCTTGAATGATTAATATATTTCCTTTAGCCAGCCCCCTTTAAATAAAATTTTTTTTTAAAACATAACTACATTGTTTTTGTACCCAAAAACCCCCTTTTAATCCCAACCTACAAGCAAAAAGGGCTTATAAAATAACAACAAAATCCCCAAAGGGAGAGGGGGTGCTATCTGAAAAGCCATTTCCAACCCAAATTTGGAGATCATCTTTTTAAAATTTAAAAATTTACTGAAAAAATTTTTACAGGTATTTTTCTTTTTTCTCCCCAACCAAAAAAGGGGGGGAAAATTTTGATTTAAAACTGTTATTGGGTTTCCAAAAAAAGGAAAAACCTTTCTTTAAACCCTGGAATTAAATAACCTTTGATTGGGTTAAAAAAGGGTTTAAATATGCATTAAAATTTGGACATAAGGTTTTTGTTAAAAAACCCCCCAAAAACCCCCCCCAGGCCACAAACCCCCCAATTAAAAAAAATATTTTGGTATTAATCCCCCCAAGGGTTAAAATTGGAACCCTAAAAAATTTTTGGAAATATAAAAAATTAAAAGGGGGTGGAACTCCCAAAAGTTCCCCCAAAACTTCCCAAAATAAAAAAAAATTTCCCTTTCCTACCCCTTTAAAATCCCCCTCCCTATGGTAAATTCCCCGAATACAGAACATCACTTTGAGATTATTTGTAAATCTTTTTTTCTGCGGATCTTTTTTACCAAACAAAAACCCTCCTTTAACTTTACGCTAAATTACAAAATGACATGAACATGCTTGAAATATAAAAAGGTTTTAAAACAAGTTTTTTTTCTTGTCTAAAGTTTAAACACAGCGTTTTTTCAGCCCACTGCAATGGGAACTTTATACTGCTTTCTATTAAATGGGTTGTTCACCCCATATTAAAAAAAATCATTTAAATAGCCCCCCCCCAAAGTAAAAAAAAAAAAACCTTAATCGGGCCCATACAAAAATTAAAATGAATCAATCACAGAGAATTTTTGGAAGAATAGATTTTAAAAAGGAAGAACAAATTATTGGTCAGATGAAAAAAATAAATCACTAAAAAATTTGTGTACATTTTTTATTGAAAGTTTAAACTACCATTAAAACATATAGTTTTTAACGATCCCAATAAACAAATAAAAAAAATTCCCACAAAACTTTTTGGCATTTCCAAAGGTTTTTTCTGCACATTTTTTGAAAATTTTGGGGGAAAAAATTTTCTCAGGTAAAAAATAAACCAAAAAACCCCTAAGAGCACAAAAAATTTAAACCCGGGTTAATTTTTCCCAGGCCATAAACTTTTGTAGGGGGGGGACTCCCAAATCAACCCCCATTTGGGGTGGTTCCTGGGGCCCCCCCAGTCGCCCTTTGCCTAAAAAAGGGAAGGGGGACTTAAACTGCAGAGAACCCCTGGGTAACTTCCTCAGCTTTCCCTACTAAGGAAAATAGAAATTCATGTACTCTAAAAAATTGTACAAAATTTTAAAATTCCTAAAATTCAAGTCCCCTATGAATAAAAAAATTTTTGAAAAAAGAAAAAAAAAATAAAAAATTTAACACAAAAAATTTAAAAAAATAATGAAACTTTCCCCCCTTTTTCCCCCATTCCCAAACCATCACCCCCAATAAAATCAAAAATGAAAAAAAAACACATATATTTTTACCACGTTTAAAAAAACCCCGGGCCCCTTAGCCATAAAATTTGTTTTTAAAACCCCCACAAAGAAAAAAGAAAAAAAAAGGGCAAAATTTGGGCCAAAAAAAAACCCTTGCAAAGTTTCCTTTATGCAAAAAAAAAAAATAGGCTACCCGAATATAAAAATAAAAAATTTAATTTTTTTTAACACAAAACGTACAACATAAAAAAACATAGAAATTGTGTATCAAGTAACAAATTTCCCCCCAGGGAAAACAAAAATTTGGGGTACTAGTATATTGCATGGTGAGCACTGTAAAAAATATGAATAAAAAAACATTGCCAAGATTGTTGTATTTGTTTCATCCTTCTTTCCAAAATACTGGTTAATAAGCCACTGAAAGTCATGTGTCCACAAAAATTACATAAATTAAAATGTCAACTCATCCCACAACAAATAAGCCAATTTTCAGTCTGTACCAGAAAAATAAAATTATGGCTCTCAGACTATGTTGGGTCAAAAAAAGTTTTTGTTTTTAAATAAAACATTTTTATTGTGTAAATGCAGTAAAACATTAAAAAAATATATTTGGTATTGCTGTAATTGTATGGACTAGCTAAGTAAAGTTAACAAGTCCTTTACACTACACAGTGACCATTGTAAAAAAAAAAAAAAAAAAAAAACAGCACAGGATTGATATTTTGTTCATTCCACCTCCAAAAATAATTGATAAAAAGCGATCTAAGTGTCATATGAGCCCAAAAAAAAAAACCAAAAAAAACACCCCCTAATCCCCCAAAAAAAAAAAAAAGCCCCTTTTCACCCTATTGAAAAAAAAAAAACTTTTGACAGTATAAAAAGTCCATAAAAAATGCTAATAATTACAAAAGCATTTCTATTGTGTTAAAGTAGTAAAACATAAAAAAAAACTCTATAAAAATGTATATTGTTGTAATTATACCTACTCACTTAGTACAGTTGTCATGTCATTTATACTGCACAGCGAACGCTGTCAATATTAAATCCATTTCAGACCAAAAAAAAAACCTATGAAACACATGTGGGCTCAAAATAAAAACCCCCATGGGGTTATGATTCCTAAAGGTGATTTCTAAGTTTACCAAACGGGTCTTTTGGCTTTGCACTGTGACAGGGAACCCCCAAAATCTAGCCCCAAAAAAGCCAAAACACTCCCCCCCTTGTACATCCTCCATGCACTCAAAAGCAGTTATACCCACATATAATTGCCATAATTTGGGAAATTATATTATAAATTTTGGGGTTTTTTTTTTTTCCCGGGTTTTTTGTGAAAATGAAAATTTTTCAGCTAAACTGCATATTTTTTGTAAAAAATTTAAATTTCATTTTTACAGTTGTGCAAATAAATCCTCGAAACACTGGAGGGGAATAAACTCACTACATCCCTAATAATTTTTTAAAGGGGGTATTTTTCAAATTTTTTCTTTAGGTATTTTTAAGTTTTAGCACCCGGAGGTTGTTTGCAAACTATCTTAATAAAAATGAGGCCCCAATCTAGTAGGTACTCCTCCGATTTTGAGGCTTGTGATTGAGTCAAAAAGCGCAAAAAGACCATATATGGGATATATGTAAAAATGGCAGAAACAGAGAAATCAATATTAAGTTGTGATTCTCTTTAAAAAAAAGTTTCCCTAAAAAAGATTGAAATTAAAAAAACTGAAAAAACTCACAGACATAAAAAAATTTTTGCCTATTTGGGTTAAATTTGTAGCAAAAATTCCAGTGAAAAAAAAAACCAATTAAAAAATAACTTTATTGATATGCCTTAAAAAAGAATGCCTCCAAAATGGGGGACCCACAGAACAAACACCAAAATTTGTTCCCTAAGGGGAAAGAAATCGGTTCCTCTAAATCTAAATACCCAAATATGTGGTTGCCCCAAGGGGTGAAAATTCCCCCCTCGGGGGAGTAGTCGCCCCAACGGGAGGGGCCCCCACCTATTGAAGTGCACCCTAGTAAACCCCTTAAACATTTCCAAAAAGGGTACCACGGGATCCATTTTTTCTATAGACACCTGGGAAAAAAATTTCTATCCAATAAAATCTTCTTTTAGTCACATGTCAAAAACAAGAAAAAAAAAAAAAAAAACGTTCTGTTTCATCATTGTTCAGAAACCTGGTGATTTTTTTTAAACCCCCAAACAAAAACAAAACAATTCCTTTTTACATTAATTTTAAAAACCCTGGATTTGTTCAAGACCCCACCTTTCCCCCCAAAATTATAGGGTTCATAGGGGGAAAAAAGGAACATTTAGCCAAAAGACAAAATCAACAACTAGACTAAAAGATAAAGAAACTTACAATATATCCTTAAGGGGGTAGCCCCTCAGAAATCCAAAAAGAAAAAAACAGATCCCCGCCACCTAGGGTCATATTTTAAAAAAAAAGCAGAATAATTGTTGGTGGGCCAACACATTATTTGATCTTTTTTATTATTAATCCTCAGGGGGCGATGCTTTATCTTTCCCCCTTTATTATTTCACTTATATGTATAGATTGGGTTTTTTTTATACACACAGTATGATATTTGTTTTGTGTTATTTTGTTTGTTTGGCGCTGGTGTTTCACCCCCGAAGCTTTTGCTCTAACGGTTGTTGCGCTGTACATCCCGCACCCCCGCGCGAATTATGTGGTTTATGGCGGTAGACCCTCACTTACCCACCAAAAGGGGGCGACCTGCTCTTCCCATGGAACTATCTGGGAATAAAGAGATCTCTACTCCCTCTGCGGGTCTGAATTGATCTCCGTGGGGGGGAGGGGGGGCAGGAGACCGGAAGTGATTTTTTTGGTTTGTGAAAATCACTTCCGGGGGTGTCCACTTTAAAGATCTCCATGGGGAGCATGGATGCATGGCAGTATCGTCCACACTGAGACATCAGACACATAAACAATCTGTACCTTATTGGATTATCTTGAGGGCATTACCACCATTAAGGATATCATTGCTAAGTATCTTTATCTATTAGTCTATGTATGCTGTGATTTTAGTCTTGTTGGCTAAATGTTCTCTTGTTACCCCTGATGAACCCTATAGAATTTTTGGGGGGAAACGCGTCGGGTCTTGAACAAATCACACGGGTTTTTGAATTAATGATACAATGAACGTTTTTTTTTGTTTTTGTTTGTGGGTCTTGAAACAAATCACACAGGTTTCTGAATCAATGATGCAACAGAACGTTGTTTTTTTTTTTTTTTTTTTTTTTCTTGTTTTTGTACATGTGAAATAAAAAGAATGATTTTATGTGGATAGAATTGTTTCTCCTAGAGTGGCTATAGCACTATGGGAGTCCTGCTGGTATCCTTTTAGGGAAATGTTTAAGGGGTCGGACCTAGGTGTACTCTCAAGTGGTGGGGGCCGCTCTGTTGGGCGACTACTCCGCCGAGGGGGGCAATTTTCACTCCTTGGGTCAGTACCACTATATTGGATATTTAGATTTAGAGGAACCAGCATTTCTTCCCTCTAGGAGAACAAATTTTGGTGTTTGTTGCTGTGGGTCCTCCATTTTGGAGGGCATTCTTTTAAGGCATATCAATAAAAGTTATTTTTTAATTGGGTTTTTTTCTTCACTGTAAATTGAAAATCTGCAAAGAAAACTGACATTCTAAAACTGGAGTTCAAAACTGGCTGCAGCGGTAGGGCTAGTTCACACGGCTTAAAGCCGACGTAATTGCGGGACACGCCGGCCCCATAGACACTCATTATTCGATCGTATTCGCCGAGCAGGGAGAAGAGACGGAATCCATAGTTCTCTATGAGAACTGTGGATTACCATAATGACTGGGACGGATTCCAGCCGTACTGTAGCACAAATACGGCGCTCAGTACGGCTGGAATCAGTCCCAGAATAAGCCGTGTAAACGGCCCCGTAAAGGTTTAAAAGATTTGGGGGGACATGTCTGAAAACTGTCTTGGTCTAAGACTTTTCTTGTTGCCCATAGCAACCAATCAGCTTCCTCTTTCATTTCATATAGAGCTCTGAAAAAATGAAAGTGGCGCTCTGATTGGTTGCTATGGGCAGCATAGTCTTAGACCAAGACAGTTTTCAGACATGTTCCCCTTGGTGTGTAGGCATTGATGGAGGAAGCTAAATAGTGATATGCATTGGCCCGTTGAATGGACAGGAGTCAGCATACATGCACTCTTAGTGGGGCTCTTAAGAACAACTATGACACTGGGAAGAAACGTAGAGCCATTTTCATAGTGGTTTAGGAAATTAAAGTTGCGCTTAGATTGATTGCTATGGACATCAAGGTCAGTTGGCATTATACAGTTTTGATAACAATCTTTATACAAAGATAGTACAAGATCATATTGCCACATATTGAAGCTGAATATTTATATTTCACATCTTTCCTGATTCTCCTGAATTACTATAATTCCACTTAATTAGCTAGAAAAAAGGAGGAGTCTCTATACCATGTCTTGACCAATGGTCGCTATAGACTTTAGCCCAGCCCTGAACCTCTAAACTGTAGAAATCTTTCAAGTCAAATTAACCACCTTAGTTGTGGTTACAGAATAGTATCTTATTTCACAGTCTGCACTACCTTACAAGAAAGCCATAGGATATTTAAGATAAATCCCAGGTGAATCAATTGGAATGAATCACATGAGAACGAATGTGATTGTTTTCCTTCCTTTACTGCTGGGTGGAGTGAAGACATTTAAACAAAGACAACTCTATGTGAAGTCATACTTTTATTAATAATTGCTTTGCAACTCAGAAGAGCAGCTTCAGTAATTATGTGTAAGATGCTTCAGGTCACACAAATATCTTGCACCTTTCTGTTCTTGAAAATGGTCATAAAATAAGCCTCTACGTAAACCTCACAAAACTACAATAAAATGTTTCTAACATTTTATATAACAGCACACAAAAAGCTAAAGTAGCAATATGTGATAGCCTGTGTGGCCTGTAGGGGTCTCACTACTTATAAATGTGTACTACAAAGACATTGCAACTTATTGATTAAGTGGTCAGGGACCTGATCAGACACATGTTTAATGGCAGCTAACATCTCAAGTAATAAAATACCTGAAGATATCCTCTGAGTGTGATCCATCATAAGCAACAACTAACAGAACATGGTGCAACGTTCCGGGGAGACTCCTTGAGAAAGGGGAGGAGTCTCCCTGAAACGTCGCACGCTCGCCTCGGTCCCGGCCTGTCCGTTCAGAGCTCCACTACTTGACTCCAAGCCTTGGAGATCCTTGAAGCGTACCTACCTTGACTACCTTGACTTTCTACTGGTCGTGCTGTCTACTGGATGCATGCAAGTAGTACTCTGTGCACAAGTTTCATGTAAGTGTTTTAAAGAAAACATCTGTAATAAATGATGTTCTTTAACCTTTATGGATCCCTGTCACTATATACATACTGAGTTCATTAAGGGGAGGAAGGGAAGACTCCCAGATACAGGTTTCCTGCACTTACCAGTTATATTCAACTTTTTACTCCACCGGAGTTTTTATACATGACTCCACAGTGGGCCAATACGTGGTCCAATTCCGCACCTTGTCCTCGGAGCTGTAGTGGAAAAATGAGGCTCTCGTCACCACTTTTTGGCAGGGCCTCGGCGAGAGAATTAAAGATGAACTGGCTGCTTGTGATTTGCCTTCGTCCCGAGACGAACTTATCCGCTTAGCCACTCGAGTCGGCATACGATCCTCTGAGCAGGAGCTCCACCTGCAACGAGAAGCTGCCGCCACGGTGATTACACCAAAAAAAGGAAAGGACAAAATGTGACAAATTAATAAACACTACCAAACATGTTTGCAATAACACCATTAAGAATGCACTGAAGTGCACTGTTCTGCATGCAATTTAAAGTGTGAAAATAATGGGGCACATTTATCAAAACTGAGTAACTCTTAGACAGTGTAAAGTTAGACTAAATAGTCTTAAATTGCGACACATTTATCACAGTGTTGATAAATCTGGTGCAGGTTAAAACTGTCTAGTCTAACTTGATAACACTTTTAAATTGGTTTACTTTTAAGGTACTAACTACACCAAAATGTTGGCGCATTTTTGATGCACATTAAGCCACACCCTTTTCATATGAAGCCACACCCTTTTACCGAGGCCACGCCACTTTTGATGCATGAGGCACAGTAGTGTTTTGAAACTGTCTAAAACACATAATAAATGTGGTGTAAAACTTTACTCATTATTTTTGGGCACAAATTTTCCAAATTTTCTGCACAAAACTGCCTTAATAAATGTGCCTTAATGTGTGTGAAAGAGCCTTTAGGATAATTTTAGATAGGTTTGGTTAATCCGAAGTACAATCAACATCCATTGCAAAGAATAAGATCTGCTTCAAAATTCTGCAAAAAAGTCACTGCGTGCACATTCTACTTGTACCACATTGAAATGGGCATTTGTACTGTACTTGGCTGAAGATTTTTTTTGTGTGTGTGAATCAGCTTAATATCCACCCTGTTTTAGTATACCTTTAGAAGACCATGTCTCTGTTTGGTAATAACTCACACCACAGGTCTGCTGTTCTCTCCTGAAGAGGGGCTGAATGGATCTCCAAGTCATTCATGCCCAATTGGAATCATCCATTGGGCATATTAAGCAGTTGCCCAAGGGCCGCAAGAGTATAGGGGGCACCAGGTGGTCAGTGATAATATTTCTTCCCTGTAGGGTGGTGTAATTTGGTAGCAGTATAACTATCATTTAGATATATCATACACAGAAAATTGCCTTATAGCTATTTGTATGTTTTTATGTGAAGTATATTAATCTATATGAATATATATTTGTAAATCCTGGCATCTTACATTTTTTCAACAACTTGCCAATCTTTTTAAGGGCATTAAACAAAAGTTCACACGGGTTATTTTCCGACGTAATTGTGGGGACGGGTTTCACCCCGCAATTTCGCCGGGAGCCGGCCGGGGCGGGGGGGGCAGCTCGGCGGCCCCCTAACCGTCATTAACTACGGGGCTAACGCCGTAAATAATTTACAGTGTATTCCCAGGGGAGGGGAAGACGGGGAAACCCATTCTCATGAAATTGCTTGCAATGTCAAACACCATTGGGGTTTAACAGCGTGTCCATTGCATCTTTCGGGTTCGTCTTTCAGATCCCTTTTAAAAAATTAAACATTCAATTCTGATCCAAAGACCACAGAGTCCTATTAAAACTAAAGGTCAATCCTGCTGTAGAAAACCACCCACCCGGGTTGGGATGTTTTTGGGTCCAATTGACTCTGCGTTTTTGGATGCGATTTTTGGATCAAAAACAAATCCAAAATTAGATCCAAAAACTCCATGTGAACATACCCTTAGAGTAGAATGTCAGATTGTCGTGTCTTTTACATATAGTGAAAATGCATTTTCAAATGGGTTTATCCAATAGGTTTGCAGAGTTTCTAAAGGGCCATTTTTTGTGTTTGTATGTATTACACCTTTGTCATTTTGCAATTTTGAGAGGTGCTGACTATTTTTAGTTTTTTTGGGATCCTTGTGCTGTCCCAATTTTCACTGCAGGTTCAATGTTATCAAGATAAAACCAAATTTCGTGTTTCATTATATGTTTGGAGGGTTTTAATTGTATTTTGTGCACAAAATGTAACGTTTAGCTTGGGTCTTTCTTGGTGCAGTAAGTCATTTCTGAACCCCTGGGGAGTTTTGATACAATTGAAAACACTTTTGATTTCAAAGGGGTCCCCTTGGGGGGGCAATGGGGAAATGCCTGTTTAGGCCCCATAAAGTGTTTTTTTTTCCAAAATTTTTTTGCACCTTGGGAAAAAAAAACAGGAGTGAAATTCTATTCTGTAGGCATTTTTTCCCTGTTGAAAAAATGTCTAGAGATAGTATTCCCGATTTGCCCATTCGCCCGGGAAAAAATTTTTGCATTAAATTTAAAATTTCAGGTGAAATCTTCAAGTAAAATGTGTGGTACAAATTTGAGGTTTTTTAAGAAAAATTTTCCAAAGTTTACATAAAGTAAATTTTCCTCCACAAAAATACACCGTGTGACCGTAGCCTAATAGTGTATATTGCAAGCAGGCTTCTCCCAGCAAGTATAAAACCATACTAAAATTTACTTTTCTTTCTGATTGAATAAGGGGCCCCTTAAGGAAATTTTTAGGGAGGGGTTTTCTTATATGTAAAATGAAACCCAAATCGAAAAAAACTTTTTTGGGAAAATTTTAACAAATCATCATTGTTTAAACCTAATGTGAAAAACCCGAACACAGGGGGGAACATGTCATTTTAGTCTCCCATAATATTTGTACTACTACAATCTTTTATATAAGGTATTGCCTGATTTCTTCACACTTCTAATCTCTTATATGAGTCACAATTCTTAGAATGCTCTTTCCTATGAAGAAATTCTGGCAAGCCAATGCATGCTATGATTTTCAACATTCCTTCATCCACATCTTTCCCACCCCTGGTTGAACTTGATGGACATTTGTCTTTTTTCAATCGTATTATGGTCTTATAGGAAAACACTTTTGAGGATTGCTACACATATCACACCCATATATCCTCTTACCTTGACAATGATAAATAACTTCAAAGCTGATCAGAGAATTATTACCCAATAAGGGCAATCATTTCTGTTAGAGAAAGGCTTCACATGGGGCATGAGAACATGGCTCAAAGGAGAGGAAAAACATTTCCGTATAGACTAAAACATTGTCTCAGGCTAAATTCTGTGTTACTTTTAGCTGAAATATTTGAAATGTTCTTGCTGAATAAACGAAAAAGTATATACGACTGTACATCTACCCTGGTGCTTTAAAGTTCATGAACACTTCAAAATGCTCTAATTTACCTATGTGTCATATGCAAACCAATTTCACACAAGTCCTACAAGTACAAAATAGAAACCAAATCAAACAAATGGGTTAAAAAATGTTAGAATTGGTCCTTTATTAAATGGCAAAAGGATGTGAACTCTTAGGCTATTTTCACACGGCTTAACTGCAGGACGTAATTACGCCCTGCAATTACACGGTGTGGACGGGGGCGGGGCGGGAGAGGGGACGACGGGGGGCGGGAGAGGGGGAGCGAGCGGGGGGCCGGCACTTTGCCGGCCCAAGCCCAATCATTGCTAGCGGCGGCGTAACGCCCCCAGAAAGTTGACATGTCAATTATCTCCCCGCCCGGCGTGAACCATAGTTCTCTATGAGAACTGTGGATGACCGTACTGACTGGGACGTTTTCAGCCCGTAATTTGCGCACTTCGGCGCGTAATTACGGACCGAAATACGGCCCATTTTAAGCCGTGTGAACATGACTTAAGGGTGGATTCAAACGTTGAGTTGTTATTGCCTTTTGCAACTGCATAAAAAGTAAGTTAAAAAGTTAGTTTGTTAAAAAGAAACGCTTGCATTTAAAAAGCATGCCTTTTCATGGAAAACGTGTGTTTTTAAAACACATATGTTTTCTACCTGTCTTTTTAATGCAGTTGAGAAAACCATGCAGCAATGCATCATGTGAACCCAGCCTGAGGATTAGTGGATAATTTGAAGGTAAAATCAAAATCAGGTGTTTTTAATCATGACGATCAAGCAACGTGGGCGACACGTTTTATTTGAAGAACAGAGACATTAGCTAATTCTAGGGTTCATGAGTTCACCATCATGAAAACAATGAATATTAATGGTGTACATGGCAGGATTCCACTGCTCTCCGGAAAGAACACTGCTGCCCATCTGAAGTTTGCTAACGATGACCTGCATAAGCCAGAAAGCTATTGGAACAATGTATGTGGATGGAGGAGACCAGAATAGAGCTCTTTGGTTTAAATGAGAAGCATTATGTTTGAAGAATGAAACCTTATGCTCTCTGTGAAACACGATGGTGGTCAAGGCCATATTTCCCACTAGGCACCCATGGGCACGTGCCTAGGGCGGCGCCTGTTAGGGGGTGGCACGCTAGCAGGATTTCCTTTTTTTTTTCTTAATCCGCTTTGGGGATGACCCCCCTCTGCTCGAACCGGGTGGCGGGGGGGGGGGGGTATTGCAGCAGCGGCTTCATCATTGGTGATTCTCCCTCCGATGCTCCGTTGTTGTGACAGACAGCATCAGCAAGTTGCGCAGATGCTGTCTGTCACTTTAGTGGCGCAGTGCGCTGCTGGGAAAGGAGAGGGCAGCGTTGCCCCTCCCACTCTCCTCAACAGCACGCGCCACTGAAGAGCAGAAGACTGCTGGCTGCCTGACAAGAGAGAGAGGAGCAGCGCTGCCCTTCCCACTCCTCTCAGCAGCACAAGGACTGTGCGGAAGAGCAGAAGACTGATGCTTCCTGCTCTTCAGGACAGGTAAGTGAATCGGAGGGGGGAGGGGACAGGGGAACTTTAGAGGGATATTAGGAATGGTGGGGGAGGGGAGACATGGGGGGTGTTAGTAATAGTGGGGGGAGGGCAGGGGAACATTGGGGGTGTTAGTAATAGTGGGGGGAGGGCAGGGGAACATTGGGGGGGGTGTTAAAAATAGTGGGGGGAGGGCAGGGGAACATTGGGGAGGTCTTAGTAATAGTGGAGGGTGGTCAGGGGAACATTGAGGGGGATGTTAGTAATAGTAGGAGGAGGGCAGGGGAACATTGGGGGGGTGTTAGTAATAGTGGGGGGAGGAGGCAGGAGAGACATGGGGGTGTTAGTAACAGTGGGGGGAGGGCAGGGGAACATTGGGGGGTGTTGGTAACAGTGGGGGGAGGGCAGGGGAACTTTGGGGTGGTGTTAGTAACAGTGGGGGGAGGGCAGGGGAACATTGGGGGGTGTTGGTAATAGTGGAGGGTGAGCAGGGGAACATTGAGGGGGTGTTAGTAATAGTGGAGGGAGGGCAGGGGAAAAATGGGGGGGTGTTATTAACAGTGGGGGGAGGGCAGGGGAACATTGGGGTGTGTTAGTAATAGTGGGGGAGGGCAGGGGAACATTGAGGGCTGTTAGTAATAGTGGAGGAGGGCAGGGGAACATTGGGGGGTGTTAGTAATAGTGGGGGGAGGGCAGGGGAACATTGTGGGGTGTTAGTAATAGTGGGGGGAAGAGGCAGGAGAGACATGGGGGGGTGTTATTAACAGTGGGGGGAGAGCAGGGGAATATTGGGGGGTGTTGGTAACAGTGGGGGGAGGGCAGGGGAAATTTGGGGTGGTGTTAGTAACAGTGGGGGGAGGCAGGGGAACATTGGGGGGTGTTGGTAACAGTGTGGGGAGGGCAGGGGAACTTTGGGGGGGTGTTAGTAATAGAAGGGAAGGGCAGGGGAACATTGGGGGGGTCTTAGTAATAGTGGGGAAGGGCAGGGGAACATTGGGGGGTTAGAAATGGTGGGGAGGGGGCAGGGAAGACATAGGGGTGTTAGTAATAGTGGGGGGAGGGCAAGGGAACATTGGGGTGTTAGTAATAGTGGGGGGAGGGCAGGGGAACATTGAGGGGGGTGTTAGTAATAGTGGGGGGAGGGCAGGGGAACATTGGGGGGGTGTTAGTAATAGTGGGGGATGGCAGGGGAACATTAGGGGGGTGTTAGAAATAGAGGGGGAGGGCAGAGGAACATTGGGGGGGTGTTAGTAATAGTGGGGGAGGGCAGTGGAACATTGGGGGGTGTTAGCAATAGTGGGGGGAGGGCAGGGGAACATTGGGGGTGTTAGTAATAGTGGGGGAGGGCAGGGGAACATTGGGGGGTTAGAAATGGTGTAGAGGGGGCAGGGAAGACATAGGGGTGTTAATAATAGTAGAGGAGGGCAGGGGAACATTGGGGGGTGTTAGTAATAGTGGGGGGAGGGCAGGGGAACATTAGGGGGTGTTAGTAATAGTTGGGGGAGGACAGGGGAACATTGGGGCGTGTTAGTAATAGTGGGGGGAGGAGGCAGGGGAGACATGGGGGGTGTTAGTAATAGAGGGGAGAGGGCAAGGGAACATTGGGGGGTGTTAGTAATAGTGGGGGAGGGCAGGGGAACATTGGAGGTTAGAAATGGTGGGATGGGGGCAGGGAAGACATAGGGGTGTTAGTAATAGTGAGAGGAGGGCAGGGGAACATTGGGGGGATTAGGAATGGTGGAGGAGGGGGTAGTGGAGACATGTGGGAGTGTTAGGAATGGTGAGGGGGCAGGGGAACATTGGGGGATTAGTAGTGTGGTGCAGGGTTTAGCTACAGTTGGTGCAGTGATTTAGAGTAAAGGGGATGCAGCGTACCTCCCAACCGTCCCGATTTGGGACCCTTGTCCTGCTCTCCTGGGACGGCAGGGAGGAATCCCCCCCTCGTCATCCCTCCCTGTCCCCCATGGCCCCCCAGACCTCCATTTGACCCCCCCTGAACCTCCATTCCCTACTTGACCCTTTACACAACCTCCCTCTCTCTCCCTGACCCCTTTCCCCACACACCCCTTCTTCCCTTCCTGACCCTCCCCCACACTGTTTCCCTCCCTTCCCCAAGACCTACCCAGTTTTCCCACATGCTGGATGGGCTATCCAGCATCCAGGAAAGCTGAAAGGCATCCACCCCCCACAGCAGACACCTAGCTTTCCCGGACGCCTGCTGTGAAATATGTCACCCAGCGTTCCCAGCTGCTGAATAATCTATCCAGTATGTGGGAAAGCTGGGTGACATCCCTCCAAACCAGGCATCCAGGGAGATGTGCCTGCTGTGGGGGATGGGTGCCACTCAGCTTTCCTGGACACCAGCTGTAAGGATGTCACCCTGCTTTGCAAGGCACTGAATAGGCTATTTAGCATCCCAGAAAGCAGGGTGACATCCCCACAGCTGGTGTCCAGGAAAGCTGAGTGGCACCCATCCCCCACGGTAGGCACATCTCCCTGAATGCCTGGTGTGAAGGGATGTCATCCAGCTTTCCCACATACTGGATAGATTATTCAGCAGCTGGGAACGCTGGGTGACATGTTTCACAGCAGGCGTCCATGACGGCTAGGGGTCTGTGGTGGGGGATGGGTGCCTTTCAGCTTTCCTGGATGCTGGATAGCCCATCCAGCATGTGGGAAAGCTGGGTAGGCCTTGGGGAAGGGAAAGCTGGGTGATGTCCCATTTGTAGGGTTGGTGGGGTTTTTTCCCACAGGTTTCCCTTTTGGACTACGCCGGATTTGCTGGACTACGCCAGACAACATTACATCTATTTCTTTAATAAAATGGTTAATGAGGGCCGGTGTCGGGGAGTGTTTATTTAAATAAAGTGTTTTTTTCTGTTTGTGTGTGTGTTTTTTTTTTTCATTTGATTCCAGTGATAGTAATGGCGGTATCTGGATGACGCCTCTCCATTACTAGCGCTGGGGCTTGGTGTCAGCCAGTGCTTTTTCTTATTGCCCAAGGTTGACACGAACCCCTGTCATTATTACCCCAGTACCCAACGCACCATGGGTACTGGGAAGAGCGGGTAACCGTCAGCAGCGGACCCTCTAATGTGAGGGTTCGCTTCTGGAGCAGCTGCAGGCTGGTATTTTTTAGAATGGGAAGAGACCATTATCGATGGTTCTTCCCATTCTGATCATATCAGGCTGCCGCTGTCGGTTTTACCCTGGCTGGTTATGGAAATATGGGGGACCCCACGCCGTTTTTTTTCTGAAACTTTATTTATTTAGTGAGAATCTGCACAAGGGCATCCACTGTAATCATTACAGGAGGTGCCCAATGTAGGATTCTCAATAAATAAATGCAGGGGACAGAGTTTAAGCTGCACAATATGATTCTGAAGGGTACTGACCATAGCCACAGCCCAATCCTCAAGGGGATGGTCCTCCTCACCTTCAACTATCACTCCCTACCACCTCCAATGATTACCCTATACTCCCCTCATCTCCACCTATCACCCCATAACCTCCTCATCTCCACCTATAACCCCATAACCTCCTCATCTCCACCTATAACCCCATAACCTCCTCATCTCCACCTATCACCCCATAACCTCCTCATCTCCACCTATAACCCCATAACCTCCTCACCTCCACCTATCACCCCATAACCTCCTCACCTCCACCTATCACTCCCTACCACCTCCAATGATTACCCTAGAGCCCCCTCATCTCCACCTATCACCCCATAACCTCCTCATCTCCACCTATAACCCCATAAGTTCCTCACCTCCACCTATCACCCCATAACCTCCTCAACTCCACCTATTACTCCCTACCATTGTCATGGATTACTTAATAGCCCCCTCACCTCCATCTATTATCCCATAGCCTTCTCATCTCCACCTATAACCCCATAACCTCCTCATCTCCACCTATCACCCCATAACCTCCTCACCTCCACCTATCACTCCCTACCACCTCCACTGATTACTCAATAGCCCCCTCACCTCCTCCAATCACTCCCTACTACCTAAACCTATCACCCCATAACCTCCCCACCTATCAAGCCATGTAGAGTTTGTTCAGAGGTGAGAACAAGTGCTGGAAAAGGGCTGGAAAAATTTGCATTCTAAGATGTTTGTGTGGTAAATTCTGCAGAGACAAGTTATGGCCAGAAGAAGTCATCATGGAGTTCTGGACAGGATGGAGAAGAAAAGGGAAAGAGAACAATTCCAGTCACAGGAGATGTCTCCCTTGAGTCCCTAGATGTTCCTGTATTGTAATCACATAAAGGTCTGCAGAGCCTGTGTACACTGGTAACTACATATAATCGCTATATGGAGGAAAAATACAGTCTGCAGAGCCTGTGTACACTGGTATCTACCACTATATGGTCACTGTATGGGGGTAATATACAGTCTGCAGAGCCTGTGTACAATGGTATCTAATATGGTCACTGTATGGGGGTAATATACAGTCTGCAGAGCCTGTGTACAGCTGCTATTTACCACTATATGGTCACTGTATGGAGGTAATATACAGTCTGCAGAGCCTGTGTACACTGGCATCTACCACTCTATGGTCACTGTATGATGGAAATATTGGTTATAGTGTAGAGATTTATGTTCAGGCACAGTTTGGCGTTATACAGTTTGGCAGTATCTCCCAGTTCTCCTGGATGCTGAATAGGCTATCCAACGTCTAGGAAAGCTGGGTGACAGCAAACCCTTCAATTAGCTTTCTTCTAGAGCCGTTTCATGGTTGTAGTGGGCGTGGCTTTTGTAAAGGGGTGTGGCATGATATGAAAGGGGCATGGTATTGCAAATTGTTAATGGGGGCGTATTCAGGTTTATTGCCTAGGGGCAGCATGACCTATGAATACAGCCCTGATGGTGGTATCAAGGTCTGAGCAGTTTTGCTATATCTGGTCCAGGACAACTTGCCATTATTGATGGAACAATTTATTTTGAATTATACCAGCAAATGCTAAAGGAAATGGCCCTTAAGAATCTCATGAGAACATGGGTCATACAGCAAGAAAATGACCATAGGAACACAAGTCATTTCACCAAAGAATAACTAAAAAAGAATAAAGTAAGAGTTTCAGAATGGCCAAGTCAATGTCCTCACCTTAAACCAAGGGAAATCTTGTGGAAAGACCTGAACGGTACATGGGAGGGTAACCTATCAACATAACTGTGTTGAAGAACAGGCTAAATGGTGGACTAATCAGCAATTACCGGAAATGTTTAGATGCAGTTATTGCTGCACAAGGGATTCGTACTAGAAACTAAAAGCAGAAGTTCACATACTTTTGCATCATTTTCCACAATAAATAAATCATAATGTCGAATAATAACTCATTTGTTTGATTTGGTTCTTTTTATCTACTTTTAGAACTTCTTGGAAAAACTGATGTAGTTTAGGTTGAATTTATGCAGAAAATTTTAAAATTTTGAAGGGTTCACAAATTTTCAAGCATTACTATAAATAGGAATCTTCCACTGACTGCCAATAAAAAAAAATAAATTTTTTATACTATTTAAAGCAAAGTAATAAACTGCATTTTTCTATACAATTGACACTGCAGGATGCCAAACAGACCATTGACCAACAGAATAGCACTGATAGACCACCACAGATGTTGTGTGAACTTGGCCTTACTGTCTAAGTGCAAAAACAACAACAACAAAAATATGCTAAGGATAAGTTCACATACTGTATGTATTTGTATGTATTTTCCATATTGAGTCACATTGTAATAACCATTCCTATTTTTGACATCGGCAGCACGTAGTACATGAAGTAAGTCCTGTGTCGCGATCCGGCTTGGTTGGGCAACAATTTTGTGGGGTATGTTCACTGTCTGATTGGGACACAGAATCAGTGTCCAAATCTGACTGCAATCTACTTCAAATTGTTTTCAATGGAAAATCATTGTCTCAGTGCACACAATGCTGATTTTCCTCAGTGCTGAAAAAAGTCACATGTCAATTCTTGAGGGAGATTCACCGCTGAATTTTTACATAGTATACTGCTCAAAAAAAATAAAGTTAACAGTAAAATACCACATCCTAGCTCTCAATGGATAAAATATTTCAGTTGTAATTCTTTATTCATTACATAGTGGAATGCATTGAGAACAAAAAAACATAAAAATGATCAATGAAAATCAAAATTAATATCCCTTGGAAGTCTGGATTTGGGATGATACTCAAAATCAAAGTGGAAAATCAAGTTTCAGCCTGATCCAACTTCAGTGGAAATGCCTCAAGACAAGGAAATGAGGCTCAGTAGTGTGTGTGACCTCCATGTGCCTGTAGGACCTTCCTACAATGCCTGGGCATGCTCCTGATGAGGCAGTGGTTGTTCTCCTGAGAGATCTCCTCCCAGACATGGATTAAAACACCAGTCAACTCCTGGACAATCTGTGGTACAATGTAGCATTGGTCGATTCAACGAGACATGTAACAGATTTGCTTGGATTCTGGTCTGAGGAACAGGCAGGCCAGTTCATAGCATCAATGCCTTCATCATGCAGGAACTGCTGACACACCCTCCAAAGAAATGCCTCCCCACACCATCATTGACCCACTGCCAAACTGGTCATGTTGGAGGATGTGGCAGGCAGCAGAACGTTCTCCACGGCGTCTCCAGACTCTATCACGTTTGTCACATGTGCTCAGTGTGAACCTGCTCTCAATCATGAAGAGCACAGGGCAACAATGTTGAATCTTCTATTCTTGCTGTTCCTTGGTGTTGGTGTTGGCCTGTAAGTCATTTTGCAGGGCTCTGGCCCTGTTCCTGCTGTTCCTTCTTGCACAAAGGTAGCAGTAGCTGGGTTGTAGCCTTTTTACAGCCCCCTCCACGATTCCTGGTATACTGGTCTGTCTCTGGGTATATGCTCAATGCTCTGGAAACTGTGCTGACAGACACAGCTAACCCTCTTGCCACTTCTCACATGCTACCTCTAGGGGTGAGAGCAATGACAAACTTCAAAAGTGACCAACACAGCCAAAAAGGAAGAGAACAGAGAAATGATCTGTGGTCACCACCCTCAGAACCACTCCTTTATAGGGTTGTCTTGTTAATTGTCTATCATTTGTACCCGTTCTCAGTTCCATTTGCACAACAGCAGGAGAAATTGATTCACAACCAGTGTTGATTCATAGCTGGACAGGTTGATTTCACAGAAGTGTGATTGACTTGAAGTTACATTGTGTTGTTTAAGCCTTCCCTTTTTTGGAGCAGTGTATATGAAGGCTGAAATCTGCCTCTAAATTCAGCATCAAATCCACAAGAACAGTGAATTGTCCACATCCAAAAAAAAGGGTGCTGAATCAGTGTGGATATTACACATGGATTTACTTAAAATTTTGTCCTAACCTTAGCTGAACACTGCTGGTATGTGACCTAATGTAATTTAAAAAGACCTGACGTAAAACCAGTTTTAGATTACTGGTGCAGCGAGGACCCACAGAGACCTAAAACAGTGGTCCAGAGCAGGGGCGTCGCTAGGCTGTTTTATTTGGGGCTCGGGCCCCGAATAAAACCCCCTGTTCCCCGAACCTCCCGGGCTCCAGGCCGCTGCCATGGGCCTGGAGCACCGACTGGCCCTGCCACCCTTCAGCTGCATGTGCGTCCGCTGGACACACATACAGCCGAGGGCTTCTGCGGAGCAGAGAGCGAGCGCTCCCTGCCCCGCAGACAGTGTCGGACCGGCTCTGGGTCCAACACAGCGGGGCCGCCGGGTCCTCATTGCACTGAGGACCCGCCGTGGCCCCGTGCGGCTCAACTGGCAGCGGTGCGATGTAATGACCTCATTGCGCCGCTGCCTGTCCTCGGGCGCACAGCCGTCATAGGCCGTGCGCCCGAGGAGCTGCCGGAGGAGCGCGGACTGACGAGGCCAGAGCGCGCTCGCCGGTGATGCTAAGGTGAGTATGAAGGTTGTTATGTTTATAGCGTTTACCTGCCTCAGTGCCCCTATACTGCCTGTGTGCCCCTATATTCTGCCTGTGTGCCCTATATACCTGCCTCAGTCCCCCTATAATGCCTGTGTGCCCGATATACCTGCCATAGTGCTCATATATACTGCCTGTGGCCCCCTATACCTGCCTGTGGCCCCCTATAACTGCCTGTGTGCCCTATATACCTGCCTCAGTGCCCCTATATACTGCCTGTGGCCCCCTATACCTGCCTGTGGCCCCATATACCTGCCTCAGTGCCCCTATACTGCCTGTGTGCCCCTATATACTGCCTGTGTGCCCTATATACTGCCTGTGTGCCCCTATATACCTGCCTGTGCCCTATATACTGCCTGTGGCCCCCTATACTTGCTTGTGGCCCCCTATACCTGCCTGTGGCCCCCCTATACCTGCCTGTGGCCCCCTATACCTGCCTCAGTGCCCCTATATACTGCCTGTAGCCCCCTATACCTGCCTGTGGCCCCCTATACCTGCCTGTAGCCCCTATACCTGCCTCAGTGCCCCTATACTGCCTGTGTGCCCCTATATACTGCCTGTGTGCCCTATATACTGCCTGTGTGCCCCTATATACCTGCCTGTGCCCTATATACTGCCTGTGGCCCCCTATACCTGCCTCAGTGCCCCTATATACTGCCTGTAGCCCCCTATACCTGCCGGTGGCCCCCTATACCTGCCTGTGCCCCCTATACTGCCTGCGGCCCCATATACTGCTTGCCCTTTGCTGGCCCCATATTCTGCTGGCCCCCTATACTGCCTGCGGCCCCCTATACTGCCTGCGGCCCCATATACTGCCTGCGGCCCCATATACTGCCTGTGGCCCCCTATACTGCCTGTGGCCCCATATATACTGCCTGTGGCCCCCTATACTGCCTGTGGCCCCATATACTGCCTATGGCCCCCTATACCTGCCTGTGGCCCCCTATACCTGCCTGTGGCCCCCTATACTGCCTGTGGCCCCATATACTGCCTGCGGCCCCATATACTGCCTGTGGCCCCATATACCTGCCTTAGTGCCCCTATATACTGCCTGTGGCCCCATATACCTGCCTCAGTGCCCCCATATACCTGCCTGTGGCCCCATATACCTGCCTGTGGCCCCATATACTGCCTGTGGCCCCATATACCTGCCTTAGTGCCCCTAAATACTGCCTGTGGCCCTATATACCTGCCTCAGTGCCCCCATATACCTGCCTGTGGCCCCATATACTGCCTGTGGCCCCCTATACCTGCCTGTGGTCCCCTATACCTGCCTGTGGCCCCCTATACCTGCCTGTGGCCCCATATACCTGCCTGTGGCCCTATGTTCCTGTCTGAGCCCCTATATACCTGCTTCAGTGCCCCTATATCTATATACATGCTTGAGAGTGCACCGATCTTTATATACCTGCCTGAGAGTGACCCTTTATCTATATACCTGCCTGACATTGACCCTATATCTATATACCTGCCTGACATTAACCCTATATCTATATACCTGCCTAAGTGACCCTATATTTATATACCTGCCTAATTGAGGGGACCTATACACCTACCTAACTGAGGGGACTTATATACCTATAATTAAGGAGTTGCTGGAAATGTGAGGATTCTAAGATATTTGTGTCCAAATCTGCAGGGACGAGTTGTGGCCGGGAGCAATCAGTATGAAGGTGTGAACCGGATGGAGAAGAAAAGGGAACGTGAACGACGCTGATCAGAAATGAGGTTCCGGTGAGTCACTAGATGTAACTGCAGTGTAATCACTTTCATATTTCTGCAGAGCGTCTACATACAACTAGTATCTACCACTATCTGGTCACTGTATGGCGGTGGTATATGTAATCAGAGCCTGTGTACAGCTGATAGTCACATGTGGAGGTTGCGTTCGGTCAGGGTCTGGCAGGATTATTCGGTCCTTTGTAGTAATAGTTTTGGGACTTGGTTTTGTAGGAGTTTTTTAGTAACAATCCTTCATCTGGTAGATTTGCTCCATGTGTAGGTGTATGTTTTGGGGACTGTTATTTAGGGGTATTACATTGTCATACGGAGGTGAGGGGTTTTGAAAAATTAAATTTGTCATTGGTGATTTTCATTGTGCTGTGACTGCTGAGGCAAGTATATAGATATAGGGTCACTCGATGTGGAATATGCTGAAAATTAGTGACAGGAGCAGAAGGTTTTTCTCTGTAAAAATACATCATGCCGCAGTTCACAATGTGGCGTGAAAAATGTCGTGTGAACCCAGCCCCACTGAGCAAAACAAAAAGGGCCCGGGCCCCGGATGTTTTAGGACCCTAGCAACGCCCCTTGTCCAGAGTATAATATAATCAAGTTTAGATTTTAGACATTTAAACGAAAATTTAGAAATCTCAGACATCCACTTTAAGCTCACTAACCTATAACTGGCAGCTTCTTGTACAACAGTAGCTAACCTTCAATTACTAGGAACGCCTCTGATTACAAGAAGTGATTAGTTAAACAGATCAGTTCTTGTTAAACTATCACCACAAATGAGTGAGTAATGTTATTGCACCTGCTGGATAATTGCAATAATCTGCATAAATAACAGCTATGATTAGAACTGTAGTGTTTTTTGTACTTCAAAAAATTGTGCAGAAATCACTGTCCATGAATTGAGTTCCCTCCATCATTTCTTGAAAAGTTGTTATACAAGTTTCAATTACTCAGCAGAAAATAATTTATTAAAAATTATTTCATTTCACCGTTCTACCCCTCTTTCCACAGCAGTGTGGAATCTTTTCTTTTTCCCCCCATTTGGTATATTCACAAATAGCAGATGTGGTACAGGAACTTTTGAGACTGAATATCAAAATGGGGTTCTTTTAGAAGTAAGCACATGGATTTACGCAAGCCACAGTCTTATGAACAAGACATTCGCATATAAGATACCTGTAAATGGAAGCTGTCAGCAATTTTCGCTGAGACAAATTGCTAACACAAAATAGGTTCTGAAGAATCAAGTTTAATCATATCACAACCCTAGACAACTATTCGACACCTCAAATCTTTCTTCTGCCACCCCTCCTTCATCTCCCCTCTCAGCAGATGATTTCACCACTCGCTTCTTAAACAAAATCAATCTCATCAAAAAAAAGCTTCACCTCATAATCCCCATCACCCACTTTTAAACCTGCACAATTCTTTTCTCCCTTAACTTGTTTTTCTCTCCTGTTTCTCACAAGTCGAACCTCACCACCAGTAATCTTGACCCAAAACCAGCCCAACTCATCCTAGACCTTAGTGCTGTTGTTGTCCCAGCCCTCACCCATCTTTTCAACCTATTGTTAACCTCTAGCATTTTCCCTTCCTCCTTTAAACATGCTACCATCACACCCATCCTAAAGAAACCATCTCTTGACCCCTCCTCTCTGTGCAACTATCCCCTCATCTCAATGCTTTTATTTTCCTCAAAACTCCTTTAACAGTTAGTATATCTTGAACTGCTGTAATCTAGTTTCCAATTCCATCACTCTACCGAACCCGCCCAATCAAAGTCACCAATGACTTAGTAACCTCTAAAGCAGACCTGTGCATTGTACGGCCCACGGGCCACATCCAGCCCACCATCTAGTCGGATGCAGCCCACAGCGTACGATGCCCAGGTCTACTAATAGTAGCGCTGACGGCCCACCGCAGCTAGGTAGCGCTGAGTGGACATGGCAGGCTGTCAGCGCTACTATTAATATGCCCGGTATTAGCCTGGGCAGCGGCGCAATGGAGTGATCTCATCGTGCCACGGCCACATCTCGGCCACACAGTCGTCATAGGCTGTGTGGCCGAGGAGCTGCCGGAGGAGCGTGTTGGGCAGAAGAGGAGCACGCTTCGCCAGGAAGCAGGTAAGGTGAGTATTGTTATTATTTTTAATTTTGGTTACCTGCCCGAGAGGTAAGCTTTATCTATATACTTGCCCAAGAGGGGAGCTGTCTGTATATACTTGCCTGAGAGGATAGCTGTCTGTATATACCTGCCTGTGAGGGGAGCTTTATCTATATACCTGCCCGAGAGGGGAGCTGTCTGTATATACCTGCCTGAGAGGGGAGCTTTATCGATATACCTGCCTGAGAGGGGAGCTGTCTGTATATACCTGCCTGAGAGGGGAGCTGTCTGTATATACCTGCCTGAGAGGGGAGCTATCTTTATATACCTGCCTGAGAAGGGTGCTGTTTGTATGTACCTGCCTGAGAGGGGAGCAGTCTGTATATACCTGCCTGAGAGGGGAGCTATCTGTATATACCTGCCGGAGAGGGGAGCTATCTCTATATACCTGCCTGAGAGGGGACATATCTCTATACACCTGCCTGAGAGGGAAGCTATCTGTATATATCTGCCTGAGAGGGGAGCCATCTGTATATACCTGCCTGAGAGGGGAGCTGTCTGTATATACCTGCCAGAGAGGAGCTCTCTGTATATACCAGCGAGAAGGGAGTTGTCTGTATATACCTGCCTGAGAGGGGACATATCTCTATATACCTGCCTGATAGGGGACATATCTCTATATACCTATCTGAGAGGGGAGCTATCTCTATATACCTGCCAGAAAAGGGAGCTATCTCTATATACCTGCCTGAGAGGGGGCATATATCTATATACCTGCCTTACTGAGGGTGCATATATCTACATTCCTGCCTGCCTGAGGGGATCTATATCTACATACCTGCCTTACTGAGAGGGCATATATCTATATACCTGCCTGCCTGAGGGGACATATATCTATATATCTGCCTTACTGAGGGGACATATATCTATATACCTGCCTTACTGAGGGGGCATATATCTATATACCCATCTGAGAAGACATATATCTATATACCTGCCTGAGGGGGCCTATATATATATATATAACTGTCTGACTAAGGAGACATATATGTACATACCTGCCTTACTAAGGGGAGTTCTATATACCTGCGTTCCTGAGGAGAGCTGGATATACTTGCCTTAGTGAGAGTACAGAGTAAACCCCGAAAACAAATTCTTCCCCGTTCACTCTATGTTTTTTTTAATTAGTCCGGCCCTCTAAAACCCATCCACTTTCTCATGCGGCCCCATGGGAAAATTAATTACCCACCCCTGCTCTAAAGCCTCATGTCACTACTCTGTGCTTCTCCTCTTTGACTTGTCCTCTGCCTTTGATATTGTCGACCAACCCTCCTGCTACAAATCCTCTCATCCCTCGGCATCATGGACATGGCTTAGCATGCAAGGCCGTGCGAAAAAAATTTCAGCAGTTAGTACCATAAAGTAAATCTACTTAAAATAAAGTTGGACTAGACAGATCTAACATGCGCCAGATTTCTAAACACTATGATAAATGTGACACATTGTCAGATCTGTCTAGTCCAACTTTACACTGAAAGTTAGATAGTAATAATATCAGACCCAAAGTTTCCATCCCTCATGTGCGGTAATCTAAAGAGTTGTTTAGTGTCCACTGAGCGTTTCTGACCAAGGGAAATGTCCTGATATCCTGGCTGCAAACCCTAAACAACACTTTTCTTGATTCACAGCTCCAACAGCCTTCTGTGCCATACTATATATTAATCATCATTAGATACTAGTGTCTGCCAAACAAAAAGCCAGGACCTGGTTCAGGAAAGCCTTGCTATTAAAGGCTCCAGCAGGGGATAGGTTGATACTAAAATCTTAGATCTTAGTCTTGTTTTAAAGCCAACCTGACAGATTCTCCTTAATGGCTGCACCATATGAGTGTGAGCCCCATTTTTGGAGCACAAGAACATTTACACCATGTAAAGCCAAGCTACTGTATTGAAAATATTACTTTCATTTCCTTGCTTCTTCATGATTGTTAAACATAACAAATGGATATTGTGGTATACATATTTGTGGGTTCTTATTTAGATATTCCAATAAAAATGATTTCCTATCCAAACCATAATAAACCAGACCAGACGTGCACATAAATATGTTTCATCGCTAAAATAGCAATCGTATTGATTTATTGCACAAAGAGACACACCTATGCTGTCAAACCATACAACGTCTCTTTTGTCTTTAGGCATTGCTTAAAAACATGACACAAAGATTAGAGCCATCAGGATATGTGAAAGTAATCTTCATACACAGCACTGTGACTGCAACAACTTGTCAGACCAATGGGATGGATGTCACCATATTCTAACATTGTTGTGCAACCACGCTGTTGCACCAAATCCATACGCCTTAGTTTTGTTAACAACAAGTATAAAAATAATGACATCCACCATTCAACTGAATGCAATAGTATGTTGAAATTCTAACTCTATAGAAAACTGGGAAATTGTTTTGAGACCCCAAAATGTGATCCCAACATAATGCAATGTAAAGATTAAAGAAAATGAAGCAAATAATTACTACAGAGAAAGCTAGTCCCTACATATAACAGCCAGAACGAGCTGCTGGAAGCTGGAAATCCCTTACCATGTTGAGGACAGGAGCTTCTTTGTCTCATATACTTTATACGTAATGGTCCAGAAAAAAAAAAATAGGGCCATCACCAAGTGCCCAAAGTACATGGTACATGTAAAGAGCAGTACAGAACATGTAATACTGCACTATACTGTAGAGGTGCTATTACATCACAAATTACTGCATGGATTTCACTAATACAGATGTTTTACAAGTTATCACGTACACACTTACCAGCACGTGATGTGGGGGCCACTGTGAAGAGGTTAATTTATCTTCATTATATCTTATTTGCACTGACCTTGCACTCAGGTGGCAAACTGAGTATACATTACACCCCAATACAGACAAAAGAGACGTTGTATGGTTTGACAGCATAGGTGTGTCTCCTTGTGCAATAAATCAATACGATTGCTATTTTATCAATGAAACATATTTATATGCACGTCTGGTCAACATAGTTGTGTTTTATATGGTTTGGATAGGAAATAATCTTTATTGGAATATCTAAATAAGAACACACAAATATTTATACAACAATATCCATTTGTTATGTTTAGCAATCATGGAAATGGAAATGAAAGTAATATTTTCACTATAGTAGCTTGGCTTGACATGGTGTAAATTTCCTTGTGCTCCAATAATGGGGCTCACACTCATATGCGTGCAGTCATTAAAGAGAATCTGTCAGGTTGGCTTTAAAACAAGACTAAGATCACGGTTTTAGTATCAACCTATCCCCTGCTGGAGCCTTTAAGAGCAAGGTTTTCCTGAACCAGGTGCAGGTCCTGGCTTTTGTTTG
This sequence comes from Phyllomedusa bahiana, assembly GCA_025379985.1. Classification (NCBI taxonomy): domain Eukaryota; kingdom Metazoa; phylum Chordata; class Amphibia; order Anura; family Hylidae; genus Phyllomedusa; species Phyllomedusa bahiana. The sequence continues at coordinate 13,618 of JAODAL010022077.1, read as the reverse complement.
GCAGTCACTAGTATCTAATGATGATTGATATATAGGGCCACATGTATTAAAACTGTATAGGTCTAAAACTCACTTTTTTGCCCATAGTAACCTACGGGCAAAAAAGTGAGTTTTAGACCTAAACAGTTTTCATACATATGGCCCATAGTATCTGACGTTCAGACAATGTAAAGTTGGACTAGACAGTCTTAGGCTATGTCTACACTGCAGTGGACAAAAAACGACCTGAAAACAAATGACTAAAAACGTTTATGAAACTGAGTTTTCTGTCCACCGCCTGACAAAAGACGCTGAAAAAAACGGCAGGTTTTTGCCGCGATTTGCGTTTTTTGGCACATTTTTTGGTGTGTTTTTTACACGAATTTTCTGCTTGTCTTCAAGTTTGTTTTTTAATTTATGCAGAAATTAAGCCATTGGATGTAACTCCGCCCTACAAAAGGGAATATAAAGCACATCATTGCATTTATATGTAATCTTGTAGTCGTTTTAAGGATTTTGGCGCTAATAAAGTAATCTTGCGTTTGTCGGCTAAAATACGGTTTTTATGGATTTTGGCCTTAAATTCCATTTTTTTTTTTTATGGCGTTTGGTGCTAAAATCCATATTTTTACGGATTTTGGCGCTAATAAAGTTATCTAGTGTTTGTCGCCAAAAATAAGTTTTTTTGCTCGTGTGTTAGCGTAATTGTGTTTTTTTCCAATTCCAAGCAGCCAGGAAAGGCGCAGGCAGCAAGTGTCAGGTTAGGACCAGGGATTTAATTTTTTTTGGAGGGCGGAGGGGGGCACCATTGGCGCTGCTTGCCTAGGGCACCAAAATGCCTTGTCCCGGCACTGGTGATAGATACTAGTGTACATAAGTAATTACAATGCAGTTACATCTAGGGACTCACCAGAGATGTCTTCTATGTCTGGATTTGTGTTCTTCCCCTTTTCTTCTCCATCCTGTCCAGACCACTATGGTGACTACTTCTGGCCATAACTTGTCCCTGTGAAATTAGCCACACAAACATCTCAGAATTCAAATTATTCCAGCACTTTCCTACCTATGCTCACCTTGGAACAAACTCTACATGGCATGATAGGTGGGGAGGTTATGGGGTGATAGGTTTAGGTAGTAGGGATTGATATGTGGAGGTGAATGGCTTGTAGAGTGATAAGTGTAGGTAAGGAGATTATGGGGTGATACGTGGAGATGAAGGGGCCATGGGCCGTTAGGTGGAGGTGAGGAGATTATGGGAAGTGATAGGTAGAGATTAGAGGGCTATGGGGTGATAGGTGAAGGTGGTGGGGAGCTTATGGGTTGATAGTTGGAGGTGGTAATAGGTTGAGATGGTGGGTGTTGAGAGGTGGTTGCGGTGAGGGCTGGAGCTGAGGGATCGATGGAGTGAGAGGTGGCGGGGGGGGTATGGTGTGATAGGTGGGGATTGTATTTTGTGTTGGCACTAGGATGTGTAACATAATGGTGGGGGGGTACAGTTCACAGCTTACAGTCACTATTTTCTTGGGCTGGAAGAGGATCATCCTCCCGAGGCTTGTGCTGCGGCTATGGTCCGAATCATATTGTGCAGCTTGAACTTCGTACCTACATACCCCAGAAGATCAGCAGTGGGCATAATCTTTGGGGGGTGCAGGAGACACTTTAGTACTGTCATGGTTTTTGTAGTGTTTTGATTTGTATTTTTTGCCTATGGTAGACTCAATGTACTACGTTTGACCAGCTTTTGATTTATTTCATAAATAAAATGGTTAAAGAGGGCTGTTGTTGGGGAGTGTTTATTTAAATAAAAGTTATTTGTGTCTGTTTTCTCTCCAATTTAATTCCAGTGTTAGTAATGGAGGATCTGACAGATGCCTCCAGTGTATACTGTGTAGGCGCTAGTCCCCACAGCACAATTGTTGAGGCTGAGGAGGGCGGGAGAAGGGTAAGAGGCCGCAGCACAATCACTAGGGGGTCTCCAGCCCCGCCAGAATTTGCCCATGAACTGTGGCCTCTACCACTTCTTCCACCCCCTCACCCACAACAATTGTGCTTTGTGGCCTTGCGCCTATACAATACATACCTGCCACCTATCTGGTTTAAGGGTGCGTGTGGGGTTAAAGGTGGGTTTGGGTAATGGGGACAGATGGCAGGTTTATATTGTGTAGGCGCTAGGAAGCACAACACAGTTTTTGGGGGTGAGAGGGGCGGGAGAAGGGTTAAAAGCCACAGTTCATCAGCACAGTTCTACGGGGGCTGTGGAAACCCCAGGAATATTGCTGCAGCTGCAGACTCTGCCCCTTCTTCCGACCCCTCACCCATAATAATTGTGCTATCTCCTGCTAGCTCCTGCACAATATACACCTGCCGTCTGGTGGGGTTGGGTTGGGTTACGGTGGTGTTTGAGGGTGAGTTAGGCTACAGTCGTGTTGGGGGGCTTGTAGCGCAAGAGGTGTGTGTGGACTGGGTAACGGGGGCGTGGTGGGCTTGTGGGGTAATAAGTGGGGGTGGGTTAGGTTACAGGGGTGTTGGGGTCTTGTGGCGTAAGAAGTAGAGGTGGGTTGGGTTATGGGGTGTTTGGAGGCTTGTGGGGTAACAGGTGGAAGTGTATATTGTGTAGGCGCTGGCCGCACAGCACAAATGTTGTTGGTGAGGAGGGGCAAGAGAAGTGTTAGAGGCTACAGTTCATGGACACAGTCCCAGAGGGCCTGGAAACCCACAAGGTATTGTGCTGCAGGTGCAGCCCTTACCTCCTCTCCCACTCCCCTCACCCATAACAATTGTGCTGTCTGGTCTTGAGAGTCCACAGCTGAAGCATAATCCATGGTGGGTCTACAGGCCTCCTGGTACTGTCCCTATGAACTGTGGCCTCTACCCCCTTTCTCGCCCTTCTCACCCACAACAATTGGTTTGTGCGGCCAAGCGCTGTCTAGGGCAGCACCTCCGTCACAGTTCCTCTGCCACAGAATTTCTCAGATTTGATGACAGAGTAGAAGTCCTATTTTTCCCATCAAAATGACTGACAGTATGATGGAACTTAAAGAGAACTGTAACGGCCCAGTCCAGTATTTGTCAGGAGTCAGGAGGTGTGTTGTTGCCATTAGCAACCCTGGACTATGTGTATTAGGGCCTACATGTTTATATCCTAGTTTAAGCCTCTCTTGTATTATATCTAATGAGCAATGTATTTCTGTATTTCTATTTCTGTGATATTCTGTGTGTATTGACCTCTAGTGGTATAGGTGTTGTTACAGTTTCCATAGCAACCCACTAGGAGATATTGATTAGTCAATTCATATGTCTGTAAAACAAGTGTTGAGCTTGATCAGAGCTCCTCCCCTGCAACCCATCAGTCTATAGTGATTGGCCAGGGGAAAGCTGGCTCCACCCACCCCCTACCCAAGAGGCTGTGTGGGTTCTGACAGTTGGTCAGTTGGTAGTCTGGTTGGGCCAGAGTCACATCTAACCTCCCTGCATCACCTCAGAAATCCTGTCAGGCCTGAGGTTTAGTCCCCTAACCTGTTCCCAGGCAGCTATAAGGATTAATGTGTCCTCATTATCTCAGTAGGACATTCTCTGTATTTAGTAGTGCCTGCTGTCAGATTGGTGAAGTGTTAGAGGGTCTCCCATTTACCGTCCATGTCTTCTTGGCTTACAAGTCAGTGTGTCCATGCGTATCCCTCCTGCTTGTCAGTGAGCGTTTACAGCGTCATCTTCTCTCACGTTTATTCAAGTAACTTCAAGTAACCATTCACACACAACCTTATAAAGGCTGAAAACCGCAAATCCATGGAGCAGGTCTATTTACTTCTTTTTGTCTATCTGCTAAGGCCAAATCCATAGTAACCACGGTAACCCCCTCTCTGAAGCTAAGGAGTCTGATCAAGCCTGCATTTACTCAAGACCTTATATACCTGTATCGAACTGTATAAATATAATCCCTTCAGTAAAATTTTCATCTATTTGCCCCATTATTGTGTAAAGACATTTTATTTAAAGAAGTTCCTTGTGTATATGCTGAGAGGAGAAAGGGCTCCATCACCCTCGGACCCCACCGTGACAGGAAGGTTGCAGAAGGTGAGCCCCAGAGTTGCACTACAACACCCAGCAACACCCTCCAGCACGGCAGCATCATTATCATCACTCACAGGGTATGACAGAACCTGTCACCTAGTTTATGCCCCCCTTGCTGAGGACAGCACAAGCTAGTGACAGACATGCTGTTTCCAGCGCTGTGTCCCTTATTCTGTAAGATGTTTTAGTTTTCGTGTATTGAATGCTCAAATCTGCAGTTTTGAGCCAGAAGAGTCATTTGAAGAGTCATTTTTTTTTCAAACCCCGCCCACCTGAGGCTAGCCCTGCCCACCTCAACTGATAAACCTATTACTTTGAATAGGTAGAAACAGGTGAATAACTGTCAGTGGGGGGGGGCTAGCCTTTGGTGGGCGGGGCTCATGAATAAGATTTGAAGGGTAAATGCGCTAAAACTGCAGCATCTTACAGAATAAGGGACACAGCGCTGGAAGCCGCAGGTCTAGCTTGTGCTGCCCTCAGCAAGGGGGGCATAAACTATGTGACAGGTTCCCTTTTACAGAACCCATAGCTGACACAGTCTCCATAAAGCTCATAAGGCTCCTTCCATAATGCACACAGATGTGTGGACCCCAAGACTATCTTATTGCGGACCTGCTCATGCACATTGAAGTATGTAGAAGCTGGCTACTTTTTTATCCAACTTTTCATTGAGAACATTTCGAGTGCAAAATCCAATGCCTTTGAGTATCTGTGATGTTTTTTAAATGGGTGTTCCCTTCTCATCACTTTCGCATCTGTGGCTATCTGCAGCAAGCTTCGAGTTGGTCACTGAAAACATTAAGCTGGCCATACATGTGCAGCTCTCCATGTTCATTTCTTTGGTATTTCCAAATACAGCTGAGCGCACTTGCCTGGCTGTATTCGAAACTCCTATGGAAATAAAAAGATCCAGCTGTGCAATCATGGCCATCTTCCGACTCTCAAGGGCCAGTTTATAGCTCTCTACAGCTAGCTGAATATGCGGAAGTGATAAGCTGGGAAAACACCTCTAATCTGTGTTCAACAGAGCACTCTCATTAGATTGTCGATTCCTGCATTTCTAATATTCCTGATGCTTTGATATTTTTATTAGGTGAAAAGTTAGAACCAAAAGATATCTTAAAGGGGTTGTATCATTACATTAAATGGTCTTCAGAATTAGGGGACAGTGAAAACAAGCAACTTTGCAATTGGATGTAATTTGCAAAGCTGTCTTGTTTTCACTGTCTTTCTTATCTTCGTTTTCTGTAAACACTGTTCCCCAGTGCCTGTCGAATTCCTCCTCCTTTCATTTCATTGGCTGACGGCTCTACTAATTTACATTCTGTCTGGCCCCTGGTCGTATTCACGGGAGCATGCATTCCCGCCTCTCTCACGCAGAATAAGTGGTCGGCAACATTTCACTCTGCACAGCCAGCAGCTCCACAGTAACACTGCAGCTGCTTCTACAATCAGAAAACAGCAGAATTGTGCTTGGTGCCTAAATGCTGCTGCATGTAAACATAGAAGGGAGACAGATAGGTGCTCTGGATGAGTTCATAGAAGACTGGATTCAACTGTAACAAACCTCCAGCTGTGAGAGAAGAAGAGATCAGTGCTCTGAGTTCATAGAAGACGGAATGCAGGCCTGTGGTATGTAAACAAACAGCTCTTACAAAATAAGACTGCATAGGGAGAGGAACGACAGGGTGACATGTGGACTCAGACAGAGAGTTGGGGGGAGAGCAGGGATGTGCTATCCCCTCCCACTGATCTCAAACAAATACACTGACTTGGGAGCGAGCACGAACAGTGAAGGAGGAGGATGATGTCATCCCCCTTCAGTTAAGCAACACCCAGCTGGGAAGGGAAGAAACGCCTCTGGAATCGAAGAGCTGAGAAACTGAAAGTACAATGAAACAGACGAACTGATAAAGCGATAAATCCCCTTTAACTACTTGCTGACCGTCCATAGATGTTAAACGTCTTGGCAGTGGCAGATTATCTAAGCACAAATATTCTGAAACATCTGTGCAGAGAATACAGCTGTACACTAATTGTACAGCTGAGTGGGTGGAAAGTTGGCTATCAGTGATAGCTGGCTCTTCACTGAGAAGACAGGCAAGGAAAATTACTATCCCTACCATCCTGATCCCTGTATATACTCATTAGCAGAAAGATTCCCGGATTCCTGCTTCTGGCACTGACGGTCACGTGACCATCGGGCTTGGTAGTTACAGAAGCTGCTCAGTCTTAACAGGCCCAGATCAGGTCTGAAGTTAGTGCAATGGGCTGTTTTCCCATGTATACATCAGCCCCAGTTGCACGGGAAATCAGGAACAAAGAGAAATAAAAGCTTTTGAAAAAATGCCCCAGAGGTCTTTTTCTGACCGTATGAGGGGCACAATATGTAAAATAAAATAATTTAAAAACACACAAAAGCCAAAATATTGACTTTTAGCTACGCCTCCGACAACCCTAAAACTTTTTATCACCTATATATAAATGTTTGCGATGGAAAAGAATTACAAGATTTATTTTAGCACCACTTTTGCTGTAAAATAATATATTAAATGTTTTTTTCCGGGACTATCTTTTTATTTGTTATAGAGCTCATAACTTAATTATATTGAACTTTGTAACATGTGACATCCATTGATCACATGGCTTTGCTTCTGAGTCTATGGACGTTTGTCATCACTTAGTGGGTGTGCTTTGAAGCCAGGCTCTGCTCAGAAACACTGTAGTGGGTGTGACCTGAGCAGACAGTGACACATCAGTCACTATATGAACAGAGGTGCTGACAGGAATGTAGTCATTCTAGTACAGTGCTGGAGGCTGCAAGCAGAAGACTTGCATTGTTTGATTGGCTGAATGTGCATTAGGATCTCTGAGATGATCCAGCAGCAGTCAGAAAATAGTCTGCCTACTGCTCTCTAATGTCATGAGACACTGCCCTGACATCACTGTGTGAAAGGAGGATGACATATTCCCTAAAGCAGGCACACAGCTTTCTCATCATCAGAAACTGATTGCTGTGGGGGATGTGACGGATATAGTATTTGCCAACTGTAAGACCTCTGGTCATGTTTACCTATGCCAATGTACTTGCCCCATGGATTATGTTGGTAAAACCAAATGGGAATTTAGACGACGCATTGGTGAGCACTTAAGTGATATATGTAATCATTGGGATACTCTAATAGCACGCCATGTTAGGCGCATGGAGGTGACTCAAGTGTTCTCTCATTTTGTGAAATAGAAGTGATACTCCCATCTCCCAGACATGGAGATTTGGATCGGCGTGTTTAAAAAAAAAAAAAACACCATGGATTTTTTGTTTGGATTTAGTTGAACCCAAGGGTTTACATGACTATTTATCTTTCAATAGTTTCATTTGATTCATGGACTAATTAAGTTTAAGTATCTTTTATATTATGTGATCCAGCCTAGTCATAATGAACCAAAATATTATACCTTTCCTAAATTGGTTGTTGTTCATATTTATAATTGTTCATTCCTATTATATCACTGGTGGACTTTATTTTTCATCCTTTTTGTCTATTAGGTTAAGATATAGATATATGTTTTTACGAGACTCTATCTTAAACGTACCTTATTAAATATTTTTGACTACTTGTAGTTCATCATGACTTGTTACCCATTTGCTAATCTCTGTTTGGTTCTATTTATTGTTTTCCTTATTATTGTATACCTTTAACGTTTCCATCCATACTGTGCACACCCTTTTTCGGGGCGGTTTCTCCAGATGTTAGGTAGGGGGTTTATAGGGCGTGATATCTGTTTTTGAAAAAAAAAAATCCTAACTCATTTTTCTATCTCACACCCCACTTTGTCTAATTTGACCTGTAGTGGCTTTAGGTCTACATATATTTATTTCCTGCTGTTTTTGTTTTTTTTTAAGGTTTTAGAATTCATATTAAAGGTTATTTTTTAACTTCATCCTTTTCTAGCATTGATAATATATTTGTGTGTGAAACTTTCTATATCCGTTCTTCGGTGAAAAGCTGGATGATTCCCCACGGCAGGCAATCAGAGTTTCAATTATAGGATAGCTGTGTACCTTCTGTGGAATATATACAGCACACACATTGAAATATATAAACCAGATTATATATATATATAACATAAATTATGGGATGAGGAAAGAATGTATTTTTACCATGTTACAAACTGATTAGTAACTGTATTATACACAGCCTGCTGTAGGCAACCAGGGAGTGAAGTGAAGATGCAGGGGGCATGAGGTTTACATGTCTGAGAATGATCATGAACAGTGCTAAGAGGATTAGAGGGCGGGTGCAGAGAAGTCCTAGATTGTACCTGCAAAGGATTCTGAGACTTGTAGGAATAGCTGCAGGAGAACTGCTGACACTAATCTTATGATAGATGAATAAGGAGGCAAAAGAGAAGAAAAGAAACACATGAAGGTAATAGAATATCTTTTCTTTTCAACATAAATGCTATTTACACTGTTCTATGAAATCATTAAACTCCCGAATAACCCCTTTAATTAAAAAAAATGTGAAAAACAGACTTTACATTTTTTTTTACTACTTTCCCTTACATTATAAAAATAATCTAATGTAAAAATGTCAAAAAATAAAGCCTAATGTATCAGAGAAACCAGGCAAAAAAATTAGTACAATAGCCAAGCACGAAAAAGCGTTATTGCATTCAAAGCCTAGTGTACAAATGAAAAGAAAAATGTGCTTGGTCAGGAAAGGGGTTGAATGATTTTGTCAGGAATTGGTTAACATGTTTCCCACAATCAGCTTTTTGCCTTTTATTGAGCTGTAACTTTAGATGAAAACATCACTGCCTATTTAACATTACAGACCACTCTGAATGGTTTAGAATGCATTTTTTGTTTTGAAGGCATCAGAAAGCAGAAAAGATTCACCTAAGCTTGATCCTTTTTCAAGTATAATGAAACAAAAGGCCATAAAAACCAATTCTGAGGTTTCTGAGAACAACAGAAACATTTTCAGACCTTCAAGTGTACAACACCCTGCCAACTAACAATAAATACACTAGAATATAATGTCTCAGGGGACACTATTGATACTGTCTGGTATTATTTTAAGAATATCTTGTTGCATGGGAACTTGACACTCTAAAAAGTTATACTGATTATTTTGAAACCCTTTAGTTGGAAAAATACTAAAGCATTTTAAAAGCAAATTACTGATCTGATGGTATATACTGCCGCAGTCACAGACAATACCTTACCTTATAATGTTCAATTCTATGTAATTAAAGGGGTTGTCTCACTACATTGATTCCTCTTACCTCAGTTCTGTTTTCTTGGTTTCATTTTGAATTCAGGGGCATGTTGACTGGCTTCCACTAGGCTACAGTAGAAGCCAGGTCTGTAGCTATAGCAACCAGTGCTGGCAGCCTATCAGGAGAGATTTAACAGGTCTGTAGCTGTAGCTGATGCAGCCCATATAAGAGGAGATATCTCAGAATCAGGGGCATAACTAGAGAAGCCAGGGCTACAAAGCAAACTTTTGGATGGGGCACCCTACCCCCCCCCCCCCCCCTCGCCCACCTCCCTGACCACGAATATTTACCAGGACATGCTGTTAGATAATGTAGACAAGGGGTAAATACCTCACCATACATATCCCCATCATACTGCTACCAAGCAAATCCACTATACCAAAACCAATATTAACAATAACTCTACTACATAAGAACCTGTTTATACCGCCAGAACACGACCACAAAGTGACTGAATAATACCCCTACACTATTACTGATCACTACACAAAGACCAATAGTACCACAATACAGTGACCATATAGTGGTATATACCAGTGTACACAGGCTCTGCAGACTGTATATAACCACCAACATGACCAATAGTGATGCTACAGTACACAGCTCTGTAGACTGTATATTACCACCAACAGTGACCATAAGTGGTAACACCTGTACACAGACTCTGCAGACATAAGTGATTAAAGTGTAGTTACATCTTGTGACTCACAGGTGATGGCAGGTAGGGTTTAGATAGGCTATATGGGGCCACAGATAGGCAAGGTTTAGGTAGGCAATAGAGTCCCCATATAGGCAGGCAGGGTTTAGGTAGGCAATAGAGTCCCCATATAGGCAGGCAGGGTTTAGGTAGCTATAGGGAGCCATACAGGTAGACAGGGGTTAGGTGGGCTATAGGGGCCATATAGGTAGGGTTTAGGTAGCTAAAGGGGCCATATTTAAGTAGACAGGCAGGCTTCAGGGCTATAAAGGTAGGCCAGCTTTAGGGGGCTATAGGAGCTATATAGGCAGACAGGCTTCACGGGGGCTATAGGACTATTCAGGCAGGTAGACTTAGAGCTATATAGGCAGGTTTTAGGGGGCTATATAGGCAGGCTTGGGGAGGACTATGTAGGCAGGCTTGGGGACTATGTAGGCAGGCTGGGGGGGAGGCTATATAGGCAGGCTGGGGTAATAGGCAGGCTGGGGGGTATGAGCAGGCTCGGGGGTACATAGGTAGGCTGAGGAGCTATGCAGGCAGGCTGGGGGTACTATGCAGGCAGGCTGGAGGGTATATAGGCAGGCTGGAGGGTATATAGGCAGGCTTAGGGGGTATATAGGCAGACTTAGAGGGTATATAGGTAGACTTAGAGGTATATAGGCAGACTTAGAGGTATATAGGCAGGCCTGGGGGTATATAGGCAGGCTTAGGGGGTATATAGGCAGGCTTGGGGTATATAGGCAGGATTAAGGTGGGTATACAGGCAGGCTTAAGGGGTATATAGGCAGGCTTGGGGGGTATACAGGCAGGCTTGGGGTATATAGCAGCTTGGGGGATTATAGGCAGGCTTAGGGGTATATAGGCAGGCTTTGGGGGTATATAGGCAGGCTTGGGGATATATAGGCAGGCTTGGCGTATATAGGCGGTTTAGGGTATATAGGCAGACTTAGGGGGTAAAATAGGCAGGCTTAAGGGCAGGTATAATAAAAATAACTTACTTACCTCGGTCCATGCTCCCCCGATGCACCACGCTGCAGCCTCTCTGCTCAGCGCGGGCGGTGCGGTGATGTGACGTCACTGCGCCGCCCATGGGATCACAGAGAGCCGGCAGGGGAAGAAGCAGAGCGCGGCGCTCCGCTCTGCTGCTATCTCCGGGCAGTGCTGCCTCTGAACGCTCGGGCCGGAGGGCCCTGGCATTCAGAGGCAGCATGCGCTGGGCCCCGCAGCTCCGCCGCAGTGAACTGTTATGTTCACTGCCGGCAGGCCCAGGAGCGGCATTACCGGGGTAGCAGACGTGATAGCAGCTGCCCTGGGGCGCGGGCCCCCTAAACACATGGGCCCCGGAGCAACTGCTACCCCTGCTACCCCGGTAGTTACGCCCCTGCTCAGAATAGGTAAGATACTGTTAATGGACACATATTGCAAAGTGATTTGTTTTTGCAAGATCTTTAACATAAGAAGCAATCCTTATAGTGAGACAACCCCTTTAAAGCTCAGTCATTTTAGAGTTTAAGATTTAATTTCTTATCTTTTTTAAAATCTCTTCATGTTGCCAGTCCACCCAATAACAATCTGTGATAGAGCATGTGCTGCTTACCACTCTATGACAATCATATGTGTCACACAAATCTTGTGAGTACATCCTCTGTAGCCAAAAGATACACAACAGAAATGTGGCTTCAACAACATCTGGAGAGTGAGATACCTCAGATCTCAGCAGTTTAATGCTTAAAGTCCTGCGATGATCAGCAATCGCAGTATCTAGTGAGTGAGGTTGGCACAAAAACAGCCTTTTTTTATACCAAGTACCCTTTTTTAAGCACAACAACATATGACCCGAGAAAAAAAAATTACTAATCGGAAATTGCTATTTTTTTTACCCATCACCACCCAAACTTCCACTGCCGACAGCAACAGCACTTCACTTTAAGGCCAATGAATGGGCAAGTATGACATGATGTAGGTCATGGGCAACCTTTTTTCCCCCTCCCCACTCCTATCACCTTTAACACACCCCAAACACCACTCCTCAATTCACACAATCCAAACCCTTCCCTCCCATCTTCATTCATGTTGAAAAATAAAATGCATTTATCATTTGAAAAACGGGGGCATATACTTCAAAAAGGTGGGAAAGATAAAGGACAAGTAAGGAGTGGGATTATTTTGTCACAGACACTTCACATTGATCCCAGGGAGGTAGCAAAATAGGGGGGATGGCATAAAACGACAATTGTTTATAGCAGGGTCTCCCTTTTTTTTCTTTTCTCTAATTTTTTTCCCAGGTGGTTTTATGGTAAACTGCTTAATAAGGAGTGATCAGCTGGCAATGCTGTACAGCTCCCATATAGAGTGGGAGTTGCTTATTGTTAGCCTATTTTTTAACTCCAGATTAATTTGGGAGCATTTTTAAAATTTTTAAAAAAAAACTCTTTGCAATTGTCTATTTTTATTAAATAATTCTTTACCAGTTATTCATATTTTTATTTTTTTGTATACAATCCACCTATCTTGTTTAATAAAGTTCTATCCCCTTTTTTTTAATTCCTGAGTTTTGGGATATTTTTCTGCTGTTTTAGTTTTTTAGTTCGTATTTTTTTGGGAAAAGCTGGGCCCTTTCAAAAAGTGCCTGTTCTGGCTGCAAGCATCCTCTGTTTGGGAAGGGACGCAGAAACTGCCTTTTTAGCCATGAATATCATCTGAATTTCATCTGTATTGCAGATTATCTGATTCTGTCATGGGGTTTAAATTTACACTTCCACACCTCTGGTTTTTTGGGCCCTAGGGCTGGCCCAAGACGTTTTGTTTGAGTATGAACGCCCCCGCCCATTCACCTTTTTGCCTTTTTCTGTGTTCTTGGTTCTGGTGTCAAGGGGCATCCAATCACGGCCTGGACCGAGACTATGCTATCCCTTAAGCAGATCACTTCTGCTCTTCAGCATTGCTGGTTATAGTATTTGGATTGAGCTTGTGTGCTGTTTATTCTATTTTGTATTACCTGGATTTCTGACTTTTTGCCTGCCTTTTGACCTCCTTTTCTGCCTGTCGTTCGTTACTATTTTGTTCTTTTTGGTTTTGACTATGTTTAGCGATTACTTTTTCTACGACATCGGGGGAAGTCATAGTCGGGGCCCCCATCGAAAGGTTTCCCTAGTTTGATAGCGATATCCCGATGACCTTAAAGTCTATGGGGGAAACAAAAACACCTTCATTTTTAAAACCCAAACGGGGTAGAAGCTGGAAATTAACATCCCAAAAGTCAAATGATACGGGGTACATCTTAGGGGAACACACTAGGTTTTTAAAAGCCCCAGAAAAAAACCACAGACCATTCACTATCCCCGCTTGTACCCCCACATGACCCTTAAACCCGCATCACCCACAAATTTAAAAAATGCCAGAAGGCATAAAAAAAAATGAAACCCTCATTTACTTAACGGGCATTTAATATCCCTCCTGGGAAAGCGCATGAGCCCCAAACCTCAGACCCCCCCATTTTAAAGAGTGCCGAAAAAGGGGTCTTTCAACCACCATTTTATTGAACTGGACATTGACTTACCTGTCCGGGGGGAACATGACCCCCGC
>JAODAL010022076.1:0-65552 GCA_025379985.1 Phyllomedusa bahiana | reverse complement strand
TTCAAAATGAACACAACTTAAAAAACCCAGAAAAAAGAAAAAGTTAACTCCTATCACCAGGTCAGGTGTTCCCCTTTAAAACAGGGACAATGTACCGGGCCAATAACTAAGCAGATATAACCTACAACACCGCCATGTAGAGACCACATAGAGGTCAGACACCAGCTCAGGTCACATCACATTACAGTGAATACAGCACTGATCAGTATAGAAGTAAAATAACTCCTAAAATCAGGGACTCACCGGAGACGTCTTATCTGATGAGTTGTTCTCTTCTATTATGAGTCGTTCTTATTTCCTTTTCTTCTGCATCATTTCCACACCGCCATGATGTCTTGTCCCGGCCACCACTCATCCCAGCAGAAATTACACACAAATGTCTTAGAATCCTCAATTTTCCAGCATCTCTTTACCTATTCCCACCTCTGTACAAACTTCCCAGGGGTGGGAGAGCGGGTACAAGCCATAGCTTAGAGGCCTAGTATCCTGAGGGATTGGAGGGTGGGGAGAGAATTAACCTCCTGGAGATAATGCTACAACTATGGGCTGCTGTCCTCGCAATTATATTACCAGGTAGGTAGACAAGACCCTAGGTAGGTAGGCAAATGTGCAAGGCCCCAGGTAACTCGATAGATTCTATTTAGGTAGGTAGACCGCGGCTGGATAAGTTGGTAGGCAGTCCAAGGAAGGTTGGTGGGTACCTAGCCACGGGTGGGTAGGTAAATAGCCCTCAGGTAGATTCAGCAGGCCCCAGTTAGGCCGTTGTAGGTAGTTGGTTTTACCCAGTTAGGTAGGCTGTAGGTAGGTGGTTTTCCCCCAGTTAGGTAAGCTGTAGGTAGTTAGGAGCCCCTTTATATAGACTGCAAGCAGTTAGGGACCCCCTTTAGGTGGTATACAGGTAGTTAGGGGCCTCCTTTAGCTAGTGTACAGGAAGTCAGGACCTCCTTTTGCTAGTTTGCAGGTAGATAGGGCCACCTTTAGCTAGTTTGCAGGTAGTTAGGGCCCCCTTTAGCTAGTTTGCAGGTAGTTAGGGTCCCCTTTAGTTTGTATCTAGTTATGGTCCCCTTTAGCTTGTAGGGAGTCAGGGCCCCCATTAGTTTTAGGTAGCAAGGCACCCTTTAGTTTTAGGGAGCCAGGGCCCCCTTTAGTTTTAGGTAGCCAGGGTCCCCTTTAGTTTTAGGGAGTCAGGGCCCCCTTTAGTTTTATGGAGTTAGGGTCCCCTTTAAGTAGTCAGGGCCCCCTTTGGGCAGTCAAGGCCCCCTTTGGGCAGTCAGGGCCGCCTTTAGGTAGTCAGGGCCCCATTAGGTAGTCAGGGCCCCTTTAGGTAGTCCGGGCCCTCTCTGGGCAGTCAGGGCCCCCATTAGGTAGTCAGGGCTCCCATTAGGTAGTCAGGGCCCCATTACGTAGTCAGGGCCCCTTTAGTTAGTGTGGTACTCGGCGATAGGCTGGGGCCATGGATAGACAGGGACTACATGTGTGTAGCTAGTGGCCAGCCAGCCTGAGGGTTCCGTTTATGATTGATGTTTTGTTTACTATGCCTGAATAAAGCTGGCTGAAGCCAAGTTTAAACTGGACTCCTGCAATCGGAGTGTGCCAAATCTGTTCTACCAAGGACGGCGATCCTGCAAGCTGAATTAACCCCCCTGGCCAGTACAAGATGGCGGCCGAATGAATGTGAGAGTCTCACATATGGTGGAGGATGCCGTAGGCATAAGGCACAAAAATGGCAAGATTGGCGCAGTGGCGCAAAAGGTGGGCACAAGACGGGGTGCCTGAAGTGGCATGGACTGGGTGTAATTTTTTTCTGGTATTTTAACTGCATAGTGTTGGTGCTACAGTGCAAAGTGCAGTCTTGCTGCAGCAAGATGAAAGGCCAGAGGCCTGAATATGAAGCAGTGCTTATAAGAGACTAGGAAACAAGTGGTGCAAGAAAAAGACGGTTTACACAGGACTGCTGAAGTCTGCATAGGACTGCTGGATTTTAGCTCAGTGTGAGCAAAGCATTTTCTAACGAAAGAGAGAAACACCATAAAGAGACTGTGTATTTTGCCTGCTAATTTTTGGCCATGAGGAGCTGCTTGTCAGCTGATGCAAGCAACGCAACAAACTGAGCAGCTGAATGCCAAAATTTTGGAGGACAACAGACAGCTCCAGGCACAATTTGAGGCACAGCAGCAGGAACTAAAGCAATTATAACCAGAGTCAGCAGTCTGGGAAAGGCAGACTCCCCACAAACCAAGCTAATATGGTTCCTAAAAGGTAAGAGAGTCCAAGCTGGGAAAACGTCTGCCAAGGATACCCAGCCGGGAATGGTTGCAACGGCTGCCTACAGGTGGAAATGTGCTGGAGGGGATGTCCTATTGCCAAGAGGCCCTGGATTCCACGTCCCACAAACCAAGAATTGGTCCCCCAGGCAAAGGATACAGTCGTGACTAGGAGCAACTCACCTAAATGGCAACAAGACGCTGTTGCCCAGCAGGAGGAGGCAGGGCTGGAGTGCCCCCCAGAACAGGATGTGATCCCGAGTGTTCTCTGCTCAGGAGGTCAGAAAAGAGGCAGCCAAGAACAGTGGAGTTGCTGGTAGGTGGGGTCACACTGTTGGTTGATCTGGACTGCAGCCAGAGTTCATCCAGATATTATACCCTTTGTGAAGACCCGACCAGAAAAGGGTAAGACTATTGCCATGCAGTTTGACACTTGGGTTTTGGGACTGCCAATCATGTACTTGAGGTATGTGAAGACCTTCAAGTTGAGTTTATCCTGGGCAGAGACTTCCCCTATTTCTGGCAGTTGTGGGAGACGGCGAGAGTGCCAGGTAAAGCAAGTGACTTTTCCTGAGAAGCGCCCCCCTGTGGAGTGTGCCGGGCCGCTGCCTGAAGGGAAAAGTACAGTTGTCCCCTCTGAAGGTCTCTGAGATATGGGTGGGTGAGACCCATGGCCTAAAAGTCTAAACTTGCGCCCAGAGATGTTACCGGGCCAATAGAAGAGTCCAGAGGGCAGTGAGACTGGAAGTTGGATTTGTAAAATCTGATGAACTCTTTGTTCAGGACGTATGCACGTTATTGCCCATTGAAAATGCTACTAAGGGGTTAAAAAATACCCCGTAGCCAATAGCCATGTCACACAGCCTGAGCAGGGGGAGGTTAGCGGTAGCACCAAGTTAGCCCCAGTTACTGTGGCCCTGTGTGAACAAGCAGCTAGAGGTGGTGCAGCTATCACAGTAGAAGGGGTTAGCTCTAGGGTGCCCCTAGAGGTCATAGGGGAGAGCAGCCCAAGTAGCACTGGTGATGTGTGTCCTGTGGCGGATAACAATCTGGAGAAATGGGCGGGCTCAGGTTTAGCCAATGCGGTTGCCCATAGCAACAAGGTTTCTTCTGCACCTTCTGTTGTAAAAACGTATGAGTGTGCGTGCACTGAAGCTGTGTGTGAAGTGTCTGGAGTCCAGCTGGGGAGTGTGTATGCCAGTGACCCCAGTGCACTGTTTGTACCTGATGGTAGCCTGCAAGTTGCAGGTAATGCGTGCCCAGTGCTTGATAACCAACCATTCAGTCCCCCGGTGTTCACATGTTCCAGTGTCTGCTATTTTTCCAGTAGCTTTCACTGCAGTGGTTACAAAGACAGCAGAGATAGAAAGAGTGAGCTGCTAGACACTACTGAGGTGCCTGTATGCTTAAACTCTAGTGAGCGGGACATGTTTAAATCCCGAGATGGTAAAGAGGAGCCGGGTCTGAAGCAAATGAAACATTTTTTTTTGGAAGGTATGGAGGAAAATATCAAAGATGAGTTATGTCCGATGGGGTGTGATGACTTATATGTGGGTACCTTGTTCAGCCAGATGTCTGTTGCCCCTACTGGTGTTGAGAAGGTGACTGAGTTGCCTAATGTGAACACAGCCAGTTTAGTTTTTGAGTTGGAGAGCCATAAGGAGGTTAGCCTGGCTGCTAGTGACTCCAGTACATGGTATGACTTTGATCGTGATCAAGATATAGGAGTGACCAGGGCCGGACTGGGACTAAAAATCAGCCCTGGCACTAAGCCCCCCAGCAGCCCACATACAATATCCGCTTAAAAAATTCCCATTGTTCTCGCACCTCACCACTTTCTAAAATAAACTACACTATAAAGCTGCTTTCACACGGAGAGTTTTTGGTGCATTTTGTGCAGAAAGGCAAAGCAGTTAATGCTGAACATTTCTGCACAAAAAAAAAAACCACATCAAAAAATGCACCAAAACCGCTCCGTGTGAGAGCCCCCAGCACACAAGTAAAAAAGAAACAGTGGGGCAGAGAAATCCCTGATTCAACATAGAAGTAAAATGACCCCTGGCAGCAGGGACTCACCGGAGACGTCATCTCTGATGGAAGTAGTTTTCTTCTCCTTTTCTTCTCCTTCTGGCACAAACCTCCATGGCGTCTTCCCTGTTGTTCTCTTCCATTTTTTTCTCTGTCCAGTACAGCAGCAGTTCCTCTTCAGTGGTCACTACTCACCCCGGGTAAATTTAAAAAAATTCATTTAGACCCCCTTTTCTCTTTTCTAGCATTTTCCTTTTAAAAAATTTCCCCAAACAGCTTATTTTTTTTAGACCCAAAAAATTTAAAAATTTAAAAAAATTTACGGATAAGGGGCCGGGCCCAGTGGACAGAAATCCGGCAGGCAGGGCCAGTAAAAACGGGCAGACAGGGCCAACAAGGAACAGGGGGAAAACGTATATGGGCAGACAGGACAGGGGATAAGTGGGGCGGGCAAATTAAAGGCAGCGTATAGGTAGGCGGGGTAATTAGGCGCCGGGGCCCGGGTATGGGGAGCCGGGGGCAGGGTTGGGCCCCTTGGCAGCCAGGGCGGGGCTTCAAAATAGCCAGGCAGGGTTGGGTTTAGCCGGGGCAGGGCACCCATATCCCGGCAGGGAAAAGGGTTTAGCCAGGGCGGGGGCATATATAGCCAGGGCAGGGCTTTATATAGGTGGGCCGGGGGAGGGTATCTTTAAGCCAGCCAGGGAGGGATATATAGCCAGGGAAGGGCATCTATAGGTAGCCAAGGGCAGGGCTTTATATGGGGAAACCAGGGCCCAAGGCTGTATATAGGTAGCCAGGGCAGGCGTTTTAAAAATTTTTGGTACCCGGGGCCCCAGGGCTTTTTATAGGTAGCCGGGGCGGGGGCTGTATATAGGTAGCCAGGGCAGGGCGGGTTAAAATAGGTGCCGGGGCCCAGGGTTTTTATATAGCCGGAAAGGGCTTATATAGGTAGCCAGGGGGCAAAGGGCCGGGCCTTTAAATGGTAGCCAGGGCAGGGCTGTATATGGGGACCCAGGGGGGCTTTATATAGGTGGGGGTTAAAGGGGAAAAGGTTTATATGGGTACCCGGGGAAAGGGTTTTAATATAGGTCCCCAGGGCAGGGCTGTATCTAGGTAGCCGGGGCCCAGGGCGGGTATATAGGTACCCAGGGCAGGGTTTTTAAATGGGTAGGGGGGGTTTAGGGTTTGTATATGGGGTTGCCGGGGCGGGGGCCTGTATATACCCGGGGGCGGGCTTTAAAAAGGTTTGCCAGGGCAGGGAAATTTTGGGGCAGCCGGGGAAACAGTAAAAAGTAAAAAAAAAAAAAAAAGAAAACTCACCGGGGAAAACCCGGGGGTCCCCCCTTTTCACTCTTCTTTTCCGGACCCGGGGCCGCTCATTCAAAAAGGGGGCCCCCGGGGGCAGGGCCCCGCTTGATTATGCATCGCGCCCCTCCCCCGGGGCCTCGGGGACCCTGGGGCGAGGGATCAGTAGATCCCAGTTTTCCCTCTGGCCCGGCGGTGCCTGAACCGCGGGTGCGGGCGGGGGGGCCTGATGCTGCGGGGCGGGTTTCAGTGCCCCCGGGGCCATGCACCTGTGGCGGGGGGGGCTTGTCCCCCCCCTTCCAAAGGGGCCCCGGTGGGCGGGATGCGCCCATTGGGGGCCCCTGTACGGCCACGGGACCGGGGGGCGGCACGGGGGGCCCCGGGGGGGGGGAAACCCCCGGGTTTTTTCCCGGCGGGCGTTTCCAGGGCCCCTCGGGCCCCGGCCCAAAAGCGGCCCCCCCGGGAAAAATCCCCGGGTTTTGCCCTAGGGTTTCGGGTCCCGGGCCGGGGGAGTGCCCAGATGAAACTGAAAAATTCTCCCTTAAGATGGGTGTGGGGGAATTTTTAAAGGAAAAAACCTCCCCACAAAAATTGGGGCCCCCAAGGGTCTGCTGCAAAGGGAAAGCCGGTGGAAAAACGGGTGCCAGGGAAAATTGCCCTTTGAAAATTGGTGAGGCCCTTGATGCAAGCGGGACAGGGTTTGTGGTTCCTTTAGGGGCAATATAATCCTCCTAAGTTTCACCACAATCAAATACTGTGGCGGCTGGGGGACCCCGGGTTTGGTCCCAGTGACCCTGTATCAGGCAAGGATTTGATGAAAAAAACGGAAAAGGCCATGAAGGTGGTTTTTCCCACTGCTGTAAGTGGGGGTAGGAGGGACGGCGAGCCCTCAGATATTAGAAATCACCTGGAAAGGAGGTGAGGTAATCTGCAGGACTTCCCTGATGTTGAAAATGTTTAAATAAAAATTTGTTATTATTGACCCAGGTGAAGAGGGCACAGAGGTCCCTTTTTACAGTCGGTCTACTGAGTGGAGGGTATCATCATGAGGTGGCAGGGGGGACGGTTTTCCTTGTAGGAACCAAAGGGGACAGCAATACCCCAGAGGGGGAGCTTCGGGGGTCCATGAAATTTGAAACTTTATCTCCCCAAAACAGGAGGGGGGTCGGGGGACCAGCGGCCGGTGTGTAAAGAGAAATTTGGGGTTATGATGACCTCCAGCAAAGAGGTAGCAGGTTTTGGCTGGGGGCCCCCCTAAGGGCCTGGGGTAGAGCCCCTAGAAGGTGCTTTTCTTACAGTTTGATAACACTATAGGGTTACGAGACAAACCAGGGGCCTCTTGTTATCGAGACCAAGATAGTGAAAACACGGCCCAAGGGCCAATGCCAAAATAATTGGGTGTGTAAGGCCTCAAAGTCTGATAGCGGGGTATAAGTTGTCAATAGTCCCCCAGGAATGTCGGCATTGGGGGCTGTGGTTGATGCATCCTTGGTGCAGAGCGGCAGGGGGTTTGTGCCACGTTTAAAAAGGCTATGCCCACGTTGCCCTTATGGGGGAATGATGGGATAAGCTCTTATGTATGGCCAATGTTGTTTTCCCCTGAGGATGTGGGGAAAGATTTCCCCCAAAAATAGGGCTTTGCCCCCGGAGGGAGCCGGGAAATGTGGAAACCCCAGGCCTTTATCAAAAGGGAGGGTTTGTAAAAGAGCGACTGCTGGTAGTAATGATCCTGCCATAGAGGGTCTATGGCAAAGACCCTCTGCAGATCGCCCCCGAGGAAGGGGCTCGGGGGGAAAAGCCCCCTATTTTGTGTCAGGTTACCTTTGACATTACGGTTTAGGGGTGAATAGCTCAAGGCGCTAGGTAGGGGGTGGCTCTTCTGGGAAAGATACTGTCGGTGGGGGGCGCCCCCCCAAATTCCCAGGTCCCCGGTTTCAGCCCGTTTGGACTCTCTGGGGTCTTAAAAACCTAGTACTCAGGTGATCGGGGGGGGGGGGGGGGTGGCTGTTCCCCAAGGTGTGGAGCAGCAGAGGAGCTAGGACAAGGTCTACCCCCCAGGGGGGCTGGGAAGAAGCCAAAACCCAGCAGGAAGCGGGTAAGAAGGGGTGTGGTACTCGGCAAAAGGGTGGGGAGGATAGACAGGGGCTACATGTGTTTGTTAGTGGCAGCCAGCTGAGGTTTCCCTTTATGATTTATGTTTTGTTTCTATGCCCGAATAAAATTGTGAAACCAAGTTAAAAGGACTCCGCAATCGGAGTGTGCCAAATCTGTTCTCCCAAAGGGCGGCGATCCTGGGCTAAAATTTAAACCCCCTGGGATACAAATGGGGGCCGATGAATGGAGAGTCTACATTGTTAAAAAAAACAAACACTACCCACCTTTCTCCCGCTCTTGGCCCCTCCCCGATGCTCCCAGCTCCCCGCCAGTTCTATGGCGCCCCGCCCCCGGGGTCGAGGACATTTTGTCCCTGACTATCCATAATATTTAAAATGGATGTGGGACGTTTGTGAAGACAAATTTTTCTCTAAGAGTCACAGAAAAAACAATTTTAAGGCTAAAATATTATAATAAAAAATCATTCTTTCAAAAGGGTAACTGAAAAAAAAAAGAGGGGTAGTATTCAGCAGGTACAGCGTAGCAGCTGTATGGGGCCCCCCTTTAAAATTTGAAAACAACGGTTTTTGGAAATGGCAATGGGAACTGGCAGGGGCTCCCCAACGGGAACACGGGGGTTCAGGGCAGGACTGAGTTATAAAGGGGTCAGTGGTAGCCCCGGTGCCCTCGTTATTATTAAATGTTTCAGGGCCCCAAACAGTTAAAAAAATGAGCCACCACCATTATATTTTTTTATTTTCAGCATATCACTAGGCCCCTCTTTGATTAGGGCCCCTAACAGGAGCACTGCCCTATTGTCCACGGAAATTTCCCTTTTAAATGCAAAATTTTTTTTTTGGCACCCGAAAAAAAATTTGCAAGAAGAAATAGTTTTGGAAAAAGATTTTTTTTAAAACTATTTTATTAGGCTCAATCAATTACTTACAAGATTAAATTCATTCCATTATATCAAAAATTTTTTTTACCATTTTTTTCAAATGTGTATGTAAATTTTATACATACAATACAATAAAGCAAGGAAAATGACAAACATGAGATGCCTCCGTTGTTACTTATTCATTTCTTTTCCTACATTGTTGAGAATGAACAAAATGTAATAACTTAGATAAAAAAACGAATACAAATAACATTTTAAGCTAGCCAGGAGAAACATGGTAGTTACGACTCCTTTCCTTTTTCATCAGATTGTCCAGGGGAGAGTTATATACAATGTACCTTGTGCAAAACCTGGGGAAATAAAAATTAACAGTTCAAAAGCCCAAGACCCATTTGGGGGTTTTAACAGAAAACCCTCTAGAAAATTGGAAGACACTTTTTAATCTTTTTCTCTTGTTTTGTGAAAAAAATTTTCCAAAAAAAATTCTCCATTTTTGAAAAAAGTTTTAGCCATTGTTTTTTTATGGTGTTTTGTATATAATTGATCAGCAATCGCATACTTTAGTTTGTTCTATCAGCATGGCAGGAACATCTCTTAGCGACCAGTAGAATAATATGCACTATTGCTGGAAGGTTGGGTCTTGGATTTGTGCTTTGTTCCCTTTCCACAGCGCCATGTCCATGCAATAGAAACACTATAGGTGACATATTTATTTGACCCTTCCATAAATATGTTAAAAGATCTCTAATCTCTACCTAGTACCTATGAACTAATGGGCATGTCCATAGACCATGATATAGATCAGTCCTGGACTCTACACATTTCGGACAAGCTGTCATTCTATCAGGGAAACCTGGTGTTCGAGGAATGTCAAAGGCATATATAGTACTATGAACTATCTTAAAATATGTTTCCCTTAATTTTTCGCTTATGATATGCCTACATATCAGATTCCATCCTGTGTAGATTTCTGTTTCTATTCCATTTGGCCCATTTCTTGAAGGCTTTCCCCGGATTTAATTTAATTTAAGTGTCTCTAAGATTGGCATATATAGTGGCATTTGATTTTTTTGGGGGAATCATCCCTATTAAGTTATCAAAAGCTTTTCTGCCCCCTTTCTCTTCAAACATCTTGCAGACGGGATGTACAAAAAGATTTGATCTGCAGATATTGGAGGACCCGAGAGCTTGGAATACAAAACTCGCCCATTATTTTTTCAGATGTCTTAAATCTGTTCTCTATGGGATGAAATAGTTGTATTATTGATAGTATCCCTCTATTTATCCACGTTTCAAACCATTTATGGTTTTTCCACGCTGGAAATTCTCTGTGTTCCCAAATTGGAAGGTATTTCGATATGTGGTAAGACATCCCATATCTCCTCCTCACCTCTTTCCAAGTTGCTATGGTGTCCCTTAGTAAAACAGAATGTTTTATGATTAGTGGAGTATGTGATAACCGTGAATGGAATATACTAGTCAGATTCTCGCTAACCAGACCCTTCTCTATAACCCAGTCGGAGTAGAAACTCGTTTTGTGTATCCAGTCTAAAATATGTCTTGTTAGGCGCACAACATTAAAGCTACGCAGATTTGGTAGATTTAAACCCACCTCGGATTTATAAGCCTATAGTTTTGCAACTGCTATTCAAGGCCTCTTGCCCTTCCAAATAGAATTGGAGACCTTTTTATTATATGTATTTATGTCCGTATGATGGAGAAGAATGGGTATGGTCTGTAATGGGTATAGGAATCGAGCAAAAGATATCATTTTAACCAAGTGTATTCGTCCCATGAGTGACAATGCTAAATTTTGCCAGTTCTGGAGTTCCCTATGTATTTTCTCAAAAAGTGGTGGGTAGTTTAGTTTGTATAATGAGGATGGCAAATGGCCAATTTTAATGCCCAAATATTTAATATGTTCTTTTGCTACTTTAAGTCCTAATTCCTCAACTGCTGCAGAATCCTTTGCTGTGCCATCACCTATCCTCAAGACCTCACATTTGTCTCGATTGATATGGTAGCCCGAAAAGGTTCCAACCGGGTCGAGTACTCTCAGGACCTTACATAATTGAAGTACGTCATCTGCAAATGCTGTTAACTTTAACTCTTTGGCTCCTATTTTGATACCTTCATATATATGGGAATGCTCTAGCAACCACAATAGAGGCTCCAGTGTTAGGATGAAAAGCAAGGGTGACAAAGGGCACCCCTGCCTTGTTCCCTTTTGTAAGTTGAAAGTATCAGTTCTGAATCCTGGTGTTTCTATAAATAGAGTCAATAAAATTGCGAATTTCTCGCCTAATAACGAATCTCTCCAACACCATGTTTAACCAGCTCCATCTCACACAATCAAAAGCTTTTTCCGTGTCTAGTGACACTAAAGCTTTAGCTGTTTTTGGTCCTTTCTGCTGTACGTGCGTATCCATGGCTCTCAGCACTTTTCTGATATTTATCACCGCTGCTCTGCCCTTCACAAACCCCAATTACGCATGCGCTATTAGGACTCGGAGGAGATTTGCCAATCTGTTGGCCATTTTTTTGGAAATTATTTTTATGTCCTGATTAATAAGTGAAATAGGTCTGTAAGACTCCATCTTGGTTAAGTCTCTACCCGGTTTTGGAATGACCTTGATAAATGCTAAGTTGCCACATCTGGTACTCTTTGTCCCTCCAGTTAATTTGAAAAGTATTGAACCAAGGTTGGTGACACTTGGGCCTGCAGTATTTTATAAAACTCTGATGGGTACCCATTTACTGATTTACCAAAACGGAACAGATCTGCCTCATATATTGTTCTATATAATCTTTCCCTCCTATCCAAGCAGACTTCCTCGCTGCCTGCCATTTTTGTCTGTTTGTAGCGGAGGCATTTCTTTACAAAGGTCGAGTAAGCCTCTCTAAGTGCTGTGCTGATTTCAATATATATTTTTTTAATGACTTTTTTGTAATGGGATACGTGACTTATTAGCCGGCCTCTCAGTACGGCTTTTGCAGTTTCCCAAAACAATTGAGGATCACTACTATGTTCCGCATTGGTGACAGAAAATTCCAACCACCAACCCTGGACCATTTCCCTGAATGAGTCGTCTCTGGCCAAGGCCGTAGGAAAGCGCCACACAATGTCTCTTCACCCGGGGTAAACATCAGCGAATTCTGTCACTACAGGGGCATGATCTGATACAATAATATCTTGAATATCTACTTTGAGGACTTTACCTATCAGGTTTTTTAGTAACAAGGAAATTATCTATACGCGAGCATGACTGGTGGACATTTGAGAAAAAAGTAAATTCCCTGCTATCTGGGTGTGTAATCGCCATATATCAACAAGGCCTGTACTTTCTATAAAACTTTTGAGCCTTATGTCGTTTGTCAACTTGTTTGCCGCCGAGCTTCACTTACGGTCTTCCTCCAGTCTAATTACAGCATTCAAGTCACCACCTATTATTGTTGGGAGTGTCTGGCCAGCGAGAAAATGTGAGCCCAGTTTTTGGAAGAATTCTGTTCCCTCCCTATTAGGGCATAGACATTATAGATGCAAATTTCTCCCATTGGGCATTCTAAATGTACTTTTATCCATCTACCCTCTTCGTCTGTGTCTGTTGAGATTATGTTATACATTAAGGACTTCCTCAGTAATATAAGCACACCGTTCTTTTTATTAACTATGGGAGACCCCAGCACCTCACCCACCCAATATTTCTTCATTCTAAAGAAGTCCTCAGAGGAAAGGTGCGTTTCTTGCAGTAATGCCACATCAGGTTTCAGTTTGCCCAAGTACCTCAGGATCATAGAGCGCTTGTGAGGAGAAAGTAGACCCTTTACATTCCATGATATTACTTTCATATTAACCCCCAATCAATATCATTGTGATCATTTGCAGTTTGCATGTTCAACATTTCTATCTTTGTTTCCCCTGTTTCTGATATAATATTATATGTTGCTACCTCTTCCTGGCTTAAAGAACTGCCTATTATGAAACTTTAGAACTGGTTGTAACTGCATCATTGAAGTCTGTAGTTTCCTCCAAAAACTGTTCTGTCCCTAATCTCTTTATCTGATTTATCTTTTTTCTGACGTGCATAGTCATCTACTCTATCGCCCAATAAAACTTTAGAGACCCTGTTGTTAACATTGAATTAAAATCAGCATTTGCCTACCCCTACTTAAAGCAGTGCCCTCTTCACCCTTAACCATTCCATCAAGCTGATAAAGCATGAATTTGGAAGACCTATGATGCATAAATTGTAACTACGTGAACGATTTTCTTTATCTTCCAGTTTCCTGGAAATACTTGTGTATAATGTGTAGATCAGAAAGTTCGTCCTCTGTGATGGATAATTTCTGCTCCATCTCCTCCTGACATTCTCCCTGCTTGTTGACCTCCTGTTGTATGCCTTTTATCGTGGTCATTATCTGTTCTGAGAGAGTTTATTGCAGCACTGGTAGTATTTGTTTTGCTACTGCAGTGGCCACATTTATGTAATTAATTTTAAGTTGAGGGATTTCACTTTCACAATCCTGCATTTCTTCTTCCGATGATCCCTCATCCTCCTGGTCAGATTCTGGCTTGTTGGCTGCCCATTTTTCTTTTCTAGTAATCGGCGCCATAGATGTGACCCGTACTGCTATTGCTGTAGCAAGTGTTTGCGTTGAGGGACTATTGTATTATTACTTTAGGATTGCTGTAATAGAGCTAGGATGCAGGTTCTGAGAATGTAATGCACTCAGCTGTGGAAATACCCGGTCAGGCAATAGGTTCCAGAGATATGTTAGAACTGTTTGTTTGCACTATAATGGAGAAAAAGGTCTATATTAGGACAGACAATTATGATGAGCAATTTTCATCTTCCAGAGCTCAGGTCAGTTAATGTAGAACAAAGTCTATGTTAGGACAGACAATTATGATGAACAAATGTCCTCTTCCAGAGCTCCCAGTGTATGGGTACTTAAGTATGAGCCCCCCAGGATGCAAAGGTGCAAATATGGCCCCTGCCTGCGCTTTTTTGGCGCCCTTTTAATTTTTCCCCTTTCTATGTCCTCTCCTCTTTGCTCTTTTTATATGTCCCCACACTTTTCCTGCATAACTCACGCTCCCGGTCTTTCTTATGTGCAAACCTGCAACTTATTGCGCTCCTGTCATGTGCTAGTCTCCTCCGGTGAAAGCCGAGAGCTGCCCCCTCATTCCTCCGTCTCGCGCGGCGGGAAATGACAGGCTCCACTGGCCTCCGCTGTGTCAGGTCCTGGATCGGCGCCTTTCTCCCTCCGCGATGTCCGATGCCCTTTGCGTCCCTCAGACAGTTGCCGCTTCTCAGTCTCCTCCTTTTAGGCTGTTGCTGGGTCCTGTTGACCGGTCTGGATGCTGAATTTGGGCGATAGTCGGCACAGAGTGCACGGACTGCGCTCCTACTTCTCCAGCGCCGGAACCGGAAGTCAATAAGATTTTTTTGAATAGGACATTTACTAACGGTGTCTATTACAGTGGCCTGACCCCAAAACCAGCAAAAATGATCGTTTGGACACTCAGAATAAAATTAGCAAGAAGAAATGAGTATTTGAAATAAGATTTTTTTCAATAGGACACTTTTACAGTAGCCTGACCCCCAAACCAGCAAAAATGACCTTTTGGACACTCAGAATAAAATTAGCAAGAATAAATAAGTGTTTGAAATAAGATTTTTTTCAATAGGACACTTTTACAGTAGCCTGACCCCCAAACCAACAAAAATAACCTTTTGAACACTCAAAATAAAATTAGCAAGAAGAAATGAGTATTTGAAATAAGATTTTTTCAATAAGACCTTTACTATTGGTGTCTTTTACCATAGCATGACCGCAAAACCAGCAAAAATGACCTTTTGGACACTCAATCAAATTTTAAAGATGAAATTAAGATTTGAAATAAGATTTCTTCCAAGAAGGACATGGTGTCTTCTGTAGTAGCTGGACCCCAAAAAACTGCAAAAATGAACTTTCGGGTACTCAGAATAAAGATGGAAAGAT
The DNA here is from genome assembly GCA_025379985.1 of Phyllomedusa bahiana. NCBI lineage: Eukaryota > Metazoa > Chordata > Amphibia > Anura > Hylidae > Phyllomedusa > Phyllomedusa bahiana. Next base: position 50,957 of record JAODAL010022076.1, on the reverse strand, counting down.
GCAGCCAGCAATACAAAATTCCCTAACTATTGCTGTCTATGATTTCCTAAGCTTGCTGTACCCCCTCCCCCCAAACTAATCTAACAGCTCCTACCACCAGGGGTTCCAATAGGGCAGTACTTCTGTCAGTGGTGCTAGTCAAAAAGGGGCCGACAAATATGTTAAAAAACAAGAACTAATAATGGGTGGGGGCCATCAGACAGACTGATGACTGACTGATTAATAGATGACTGATGGAATGTGTATTTCATATTGTCAAGAAGACGTGCTACAGTTTATTAGTTGGTGACAGCGACAATTGGGGCAACAAAATCATCAGAGATCCACACTTGATTCATTTTGAGAAATGTCGAACGATCCACATTCTCAGGGGAAAGACGGATACGTTTGTCAGTTATCACCCCGCCAGCTGTGCTGAAGGTGCGTTATGAGCTAACACTGGCTGCTGGGCAGGATAAAACTTCTATGGCATGCCGAACAAGCTCAGTCCATTCATCCAGTTTGGACACCCAGAAGTCGAATTCAGTCGAGTCCAGTCCGAAAACATCGGGGTTGAGCTGCAGGTAGTCATGGACCATGGTCTTAAGGCAGTCTCTGTGTGTCTGAAAGCTGCCCTGCCTGGCAGGTGTTGGTGATGTGGTAAAAAACGATTGCCACATGTCACCTAGTAGGCTTCTGCCACACTGCCTGTTGCTGCGCCTTCTTGCCATTCTACTGCTGGCACGTTGCTGACGTTGTTCCCCCATCACATTAGAATATGAAAAAGACGCAACAGATGTCTTGAATGTGTTAATGAGCACTGTCTCAAATTCCTGCATTCTACTGTCAATTTGTGTGGGTGGAAGGAAATTGCTGACTTTTGATTTGTAACGTGGATCAAGGAGGGTGGCCACCAAGTAACCGCTGTTTATTTTGATTGCCTTGATGTGAGGATCATTTTGCAGGTAATGTAGCATCCAAGCACTCGTGTGAGATGCTATCAGGATCTTCCAAGCCTTAGGGTCGAGGGGCACTAAACAGATCACCCTCCTCTTCCTCCTCCTCCTGTAATCTATTCCAACCTCTTACCACTGAAGGGAAATCGGTACCTTCGGTGTACACCACTGCCTCATCATCTCCTCCACTTCCTCATCCTGAGCATCACCAGTGCCCTTGCTAGCCTCATGCGCTCTACTCTGTGAGCTGAAGTGCTGTCCTACGTCAGCCCTGGACCTCGAACCACCGCCAAAAGAAGACCTATAGATTTGGGAAACAGCCGGGCCTTCTACATCCTCCAGCGAGTAAGGCTCTATGTCCGCATCTGTGTCTGCATCCTCCTCCCTCACTGCTGGGACCTGCTGCCGCAGAGTGTCCAACACTTGTTCCAGTAAAAATATGACCACAATGGTCATGCTGAAAATGCCATCGTCCTGACTGAACATTTTGGTGGCATCTTCAAAAGGATGGTGCAATGATCCTTCACCTGCCTCCACTCTCTATGGCTCAACCCCCCATAGGTCCACACCACTGCTCGTCAGGCCATGCAACACTTCATACTGCATAATGGCATTACGCTGCTTCAACAGTCGCTGGAGCATGTAGAGGGTGGAATTTCTGCGTGTTGCCACGTCAACAATGAGACGGTTGGTGGGAAGGCCCAGATGACGCTGTAACGCTGCCAGTCATGCCAAAGCAGGGTGCAAACACCGGAAGTGTAAGCTAAGACCTCGAGCCTTCCTCAGCAGACAAATTTCTGCACAACCAGGTTCAGGATGTGTGCCAGGCAAGGGATGTATGTAAGTATACTGATCTTACGGGCAGCAAGAAAATTTTTCCCGTTGTCGCACTCCACGTTGCCTGGTGCCAGGTTTTTAGCACCCAGCCACTGGTCGGTCTGAGTGTGCAAAGCCGTCCACAGCTCTTGACCTGTGTGTTGACAGTCTCCTAGACTCATTACTTTGAGAATGGCCTGGTTTCTCTTGGCACGTGATGCAACCCATCAAGGTTGGGGATCTGGACTCTGCACCATCCCAGCAGTGTGGAAGAGTGTCCACCGAGCCCAAGACCCATTATCACCATAGGCACCGTCATCCACCTAACTCACCCATTGAGCAGTCAGTGAGATGTAATGCCCTTGACCATGCTTACTAGTCCATGTGTCTGTAGTGAGATGGACTTTGGTGGACACAGATGCAGCCAAAACGTTGGAGATCTTTTCTGCAACGTGGCGGCCAGAGCAGGGACAGCTTTTGTGGCAAAGAAATGCCTGCTCAGCATCTGATACAGTTGGTATGCCAGGGCCATGACGTGGCAGAACCCATCTGTGTCCATCTCATGGCAACATTTCCAAGGTCAAGAGCCTGGCAATGCCGATATTCAGGCTTTTGGTTTTGGGATGGTTGGGGTGAAAGCGTTTCTTTTGCTCCCACACCTGGTAGACAGAAGGATAGCTGCTGGAGTGGCCACTATATGGCGTGCAGGTCACACTGGTGGAAGGGGAAAGTGTAGACTGTGTTGCTGGTGGTGGGAATCGACCGACAGTGTCTGATACTGGGGATGGTGCTTGCTCATGCTGCTCTGGCACATTGGCCAGTGGCGGAGAAGGAGGCAGAAGATGTCATGGTGGTTGGAAGCCCAGGTCCTGCGTGGCCTTTTTTCTCCAAGTGACTCCTCCACAGAAATTCATGCTTTACATGCATGTGCATGTTCATGTTCGTGGTGGTTAAACTCTTTAGATTCCTTCCTCTACTGATGTTTTGATGGCAAATCTGGCATATGACGTAGGTCGGCGAATCTGAGGCTTGATCGGAAAAGGCCCAGGCTTCACAGGTCCTGGGCCTTTACGACAGTGAAAACCTAGTACCAGTTTTCCCACTGCCACCACTGACCTGGTGAAGTAATGTCAGCGAACTTGTGCGACCGCCCTCTCCATTTCTGCACTGACACTATCCCATCATCCTCCACCTCCACTGATGATGAGCTTGCCAGTTGCTGCTGAAAAGACCACGTTGGATCCGCAATGTAATCATTATCATCATCACAGGTGACTTCCTCTTACTGACAGTCTACATCCACAAGCTGCGGGCTAGAAACCACAGGCACTGCGAGGCATTGCTGACCACATGGGATTTCTGCCAATAGACTAGCTTCCTTCTCCTCCTCTGAGGGGATCAGCGATTGGGCGTCTGAGCAGACAAAATCATCCTCTTTGGCCTCTTGATCTTTTGAAATGCCTTTTGACACCATTGCATTGTGTCATCAAAGAGCTCTTCAGAACATGGATTATCCATGGAATATGGATTATCTAGTACGGTCTGTTTAGTGGGTGACATTTGGCCCATGTTTGCTTCAGTTTGGACTGATGATGATGATGATGATGATGATGATGATGGCATTTGTGTCATGACTGAGAGGAAGAGGAGGTAAAACCGCTGAATGCAGGGTGTGTTAACCACTGAAAAACAGATTGGAGCCACTCTTCAGTACTAAGATTCACAGGGAATCGACCAAGCGACAACAGGTCTAATGGTCCTGCGACTGACGATGTGCTCGCTTTTGTGTTGTCCAGAACACTGGAAGGAGTGCATTGCCTAGTACCTCTAGCTCCATGTCTTACACCCCTCCTTGCTCGCTTACCTCCTCTAGTTCTCTCCATGTTCAAAAAGCGAAATATTAAAAAGGTAAAGATTTGGTAAGAGTTTTTATGCAACAACTCCAAATGTGGAGCAACGAACTTTTGGGCACAGAGTAAAAGTTACAGCAAGAAACCAGTATATCAAAGCGATTTCTTCTGAGAGCAGATTTCCTAATGGTGTCTTCTGCACTGGCTGTACCCCCAAAACTGGAGCAATGAACTTTTGGGCACGGAATCAGATTTTCAGCAAGAAACGGGTATATCAAAGCGATTTTTTTTAGAGCAGATTTCCTAATGGTGTCTTGTACACTGGCAGTCACCCCAAAACTGCAGCAAGGAACTTTTGGGCACGGAATCAAATTTTCGTCAAGAAACCAGTATATCAAAGCGATTTCTTTTTAGAGCAGATTTCTTAACGGTGTCTTCTGCACTACCTGTCCCCCCCAAAACTGGAGCAATTAACTTTTGGACAAGGAATCAGATTTTCAGCAAGAAACTAGTATATCAAAGCAATTTCTTTTGAGAGCCGATTTCCTAATGGTGTCTTATGCACTAGCTGTCCCCCCAAAACAGGATCAATAAACTTTTGGGCAATCAAAATAAAGATGGGAAAGATGCAGTCAGCAATATAAAAATCCCTAACTACTACTGTCTACGAGTCCCTAATCTTAATGTACCCCAACCCTCACTAATCTACCTAGCAATCTTTCCTTTGTCAAATCACTGGGAAATGGTGTGCCTGCCTGCTTGCAACCAAGCATAGAGAGAGAGCAGTGTGTTCAGTTCAGAGACTAAACTCGAAATGGCATTCAACAGGATATACAGTGACATATACATAACAGGATCATGTGATTTTAGCAGCCAATGATATCACTACACTCTCAGTGGTGACGTTTTTGACCCCCCTCTGTGTTCTGTACTGATTGGATGGCCGGCAAAAGTACAGGAAGCAGCTTAAAGTGAAAATGGTGCGGCGATCGCAAGTCCCGATCGAAACGGGAAAAATCGAATCAGATCACAATTGAGAAAACCGTAAAAATTGATGCGATTTTAACTTTTCTCGATCACATCAATCAACACTAATGATGATAATTCTACCACACCTCCAACCCACTTGTATAAAAACTTGTATGTGTTAACCAAAATAAAGAATTTTGCGTTTGAATCAACTTGATGTCAGGCATCAATTTTCCGATAAAATGCGCATATGTCCATTCCAATATTAATTTGGAAACTGGCACAATGAGGACTAAGTCACAGGCTTATCGTGACAACAGTAAGTAGGTAGACAAGGCCCCAGGTAAGAAGACAAAGTTTCAAATAGTTAGAAAGGTAGATAGACAGGCAAAGCCCCGTGTAGGTGGATAAGGTCTTAGGTAGGTAGGGCTAGTGAGCATAGCCACAGGTAAGTAGGTAGGCAAAGTTGAGGTAGGTAGTGCCCCCTTTTGTTTAATCAAATAAAAATTTAAACTCACCATTCCACATTATTCCTGATAAGCATCAGGATCCTGTTGATGACTCCTGATGCAGGTGGTGTACTACTATGATGTCATCACGTCACCTACGTCACAATGCCCCCGAACATCATGTACGACTACCAGTGGGACAGAAAGCTCGTTGGTCTCTGGTCTTCCATGGTTTTTTGTGCCAAACCCAGAGGCCCCAGGAGGTTTATAAAGTGTATTACACAAGCTCCAGAGCTCCAAAGAGTATTTACTTAGCTAAATGAGAAGTTTTGAAATAAAACTTTGCAGGAGGTGACTCATCATGGATAAACTGAGTGACGGCAGCTTAGAACAATGAGAGATAAGGGAGAGCAAGGAGAGAGATGGCCATAACTCTAAGAGGAGATAAAATCTTCTTTTATCTCCTAACCAAAATAAAATCAACAAAGCAATGTATTTAGAAAAAGTCTCCAATTATACAATATGTCCATACATGTTAAAAGCTAATCAGTGTAGTGAGAAAACCCCTTTAAAAAAACATGAATATGTTAAATTTCTTACTTGTGGCCAGTGCAGTCCTCTGCAGGGTGATGCCTTATGTACTCCAATGCCTAACAGTAAATAAGGCCCTGGCTCTACTTGCATTGCCTTTGACCCAGGTCACAGATCTGTAAGCATTATACAATGTTAAAGGAATATAATATGCCCAAATTGTGAGAGAAGGATAAATGGAAACTTTCTAACTACTGTGCAACATAGTCCGCCTTGAGTTAAAACTGAAATCTCTTTCCCATTTATCCATTATCTTAATGAATCCATTATTGGTATGAAATGATTTTGTAAGTGAAGAAATTATTTCCCCAACTTAATTCCTGTGCCGTGGTGAATAAAACCTTCTAATTAAGACATAGATGTCATGCATTATTAATTGCCACTCATCGACCTTCTGGTTTGATGGGTGTATTTTTCTTCTCAGTCTTATTCTAATAGAAGAATTAAGGCTATCCCAAGAGCCGTTTTAGGCTACCCTTGTGTACAAATAAAAAAAAAAACACATTAGAACACAGACACTGGGTTTTAGTAGTAGAAGTAGCACCATGGTAGCCAACAGCTAATTAAGTAGTATGATTGTTTCACTGAAACTGTAAAGTTAAGTTTCTCATTGATAGTATAATAGTTATTATTATTATTATTATTATTATTATTTATTTTAAAGCGCCATTGATTCCGGGGCGCTGTACATTCAAAGGGAGTTACATATATAACAAATGTCAAACAAGTACAATGGTGACAATAAATGACTAGCAACTGATACAGAGGGGAGAGAGGACATTGCACGTGAAGGCTTACAATCTACAAGGAAGGAGGGGAGAGACAGAAGGTGTGGGGCAGACATGTTTGGGGGGGGGGGGTGTACTGGTGGTGGGGTTATTGTAGGTTATAAGCAATCCTAAAGAGAAGGGTTTTCAGGTTTCTTTTGAAACTGGTGAAAGTTGGGGAGAGTCTGATGTTTTGGGGTAATGAGTTGCAGAGAATGGGGGCAGCAAGAAAGAAATCTTGGAGAAGGTTATGTGAAGAGCTGATAAGAGGAGAGCAGAGAAGAAGATCCTGTGAGGAGCGGAGATTGTGAGAGGGGAGGTATCTGGTGATTATAGCAGAGATGTATGGAGGGGAGAGGTTATGGAGAGCCTTGTATGTCATGGGCAATGGGTAGTCAGTGAAGGGGGCTGATAGGAGGGGAGGCAAGGATAGCGAGGAAGAGGGGGGATGAGACAGGCAGCAGGTTGAGGTTGGGTTTGAAGGTGAGCAAGAGAGCTGGATGGGAGGCCACAGAGAACGATGTTGCGAAAGACAGTCATGTACATTTTTAAGTATCATTCCCCTTTTTGTTATTTTATTTGCATTGTTACCCCTGTATTGCGATAAATCGAGAAAAAGTTGAAATTGAGCGTTTTCACGTTTATTGTGTTTCGTTGTTTTGTTTTTTTTCCTAAATTTTTTAAATAACGTTATCGAGATTTGAATCGCCCCTTTTTAAAATGTTTCCTGTAATTTGGGAGGCCCAGCCAATCAGCCCAAAGCAAAGGGGGGTCAATAACTAAACCAGTGGAGGGTGTAGGTATTCTGGCTTTTTTAAAATCACAGCCCCTGTTTTATTCTGTCACCCCTTTCCCTCTCGGCTCCATTAGCGTCCACACTTGAACAGAAGGATCGTGTTCTCTGCTTAGTTTTTAAAACAGTGGCAGACTTATTTTGAAAGATTAGACAATTCTAGGCGTATTTAGTCAGAGATTTGGATAAGCGCGTGCCCTGAATACCTGCTGGAGGGGGGGGGGGGGGCCTGTTTGGTGGGGCAGTTTCTGCTCAGAAATATTTTCATACAAAAACAATGAAATACACCCTTTTTATTTCTGCTTAGCCCCCCCTTGCCGGGAAAACCCATGTCTGAGGGGGGGGGGCCCCTTGGTTGTGGGGCGAATTCTGCATCAGACTATTTCTCATCCCAAAATCATTTGGATATACCCTATTTTTTTTTCTGATTGCCTGCCGAAAATGTTGAGGGGGGGGGGGGGCTTGGTTGTGAGGTAAACTTCTGATAGAAATATTTCTAGTTTATAGTTTGTAAGGCAAAAAAAAGGGACGTCGTCATCTGTTAGCCTGTTGTGCTAAGGTGTTGATCCAGGGGAAGGCAAAAAACCCCAATGAGGTGAACCCAATTGCCTCATTTTTAGGGAAAAATTTCCTTCCTGACCCCAAATCGGCAATCAGAAAAAATCCCTGGATCAATGACCCCTCTCCTAACCCTAGTCACTAAACGTTTATATTATTCCTCCAGAAATGCATCCAAACCCTTTTTAAAAAGGTTTTGAATTCACCATGCCAGTCCCTGGCGAGTTTTCCATGTCTCACGCTCTTACGAAAAAAATCCTTTTAATGTTTATGTAGAAATTTTTTGTTCCTAAAGACGTAAAGATGCCCCTTGTTCTGTAAGCCCTTTATAAATAAATCTTGGGGAAAGGGATCTCTATTTGCCTTTGTTTTTTTAAACATATTTATTATGTCCCCCCCGAAGTTTCCCCTTTTCTCTAAACAAAAAACCCCCAAATCTTGCAATCTTTCGTGTATGAAGTCCACCCATCCTTTTATTTTTTTGTTGCCCGCCTTTACCTGTTCAAGCTCTACAATGTCTTTCCTGTGCACTGGTCCCCAAAACTGTAACAATTTTTCCATGTGTGGTCTAACCAGTGACTTGTATAATGGGAGAATAATGTTTCATCATGTACTTATGCCCCTTTTAATGCCCCATACCCTTTTGTTTTGGCTGCTGCGGCCTGAACGCTGCTAAAATTAAGTTACTGTCCACCGGGTTCCAAGTTTCCCCATGTCACTTTTACCCAGTGTTTTTCCATTTAACATGTAATTTTAAAGGGATTTTTTTCCCCCATGTGCAAAACCCTTGCATTTATCAGGGTTAAACCCATCTGCATTTCCCCCGGCCTCCAACTTACCCGATCCCTTGTAATAAAATATTATCCTTTTTTTTTTGATTATTTTACAGAGCTTGTATCGTCTGCAAAGATCGATATTTACTGTTTTTTCCCTGTTAAGTCATTAATAAAAATTTTTAAGGATGGGGCCCAAATACTGACCCTTTGTGGTACCCCACTAGTAACACGATCCAGTCTGAGTATGTAGTTAATTACTCCCTTTATTTTCTATCAGTGACCCAGTTCTTACCACTTGACACATTTTCCCCCAGTAAGCATTCTATTTTATTTCCAAAACCTTTTATGTGGCACCGTATCAAATGCTTTAGAAAAATCTAGATATAGAAATCCAGTCCTCCCCCGACCCGTTGCACTGATTTCCCTATAAAAGTGATAATTAGCTGAAGGACCGATCCTTATGAACCCATGCTGAACGCGTTTTAATTTATTTTCGTAGAACTCCAGGATAGCATCTCTGAAAAACCTTCAAACATTTTCTACAACAGAGGGTTTAAATTTTTCTGGCCCATAGTTTCCTGGACACTTTTTGACCCCTTTTTGAATTTGGACCCCATTTTCTAGCGCCAAAACCTTTGGGACATACCGTTATTAACGTCCTGAATATTAAAATAGGGGCCTATCTTTACATCACTTTTAAATCTTTAGGCACGTGGGTGTTTCCATTCTCCCTACCAAATATTGGAAAGCCCTTTTTTTTCCATTTTCTTTGGGGGGGCCCCCCCATGTTGGGGGGGGGGCTTTTTTGTGTTTGAAAATTTTTTATAAAATAGTCTTTTCAAAACACTTTTATAGGTTTATTTATTTTTCTATTACGGAAAAAGTTTTTTTTTTTTTTCCCCGTTTTTTTAACCCCCTTTTTCAAAAAAAATTAAAATTTTATCAGGTTGTCAGTTGTAAAAAAAAACCCCCAAAATTTTTTTATTAATTCTTGAAAATTTTATTTTATCTGGTTGTCAGTTTTAAAAAGAAAAAAAAAAAAGGAGAAAAAAAGAAGGGGGGGGGGAAAAAAAAAAAAGAAAAAAATTTTTTTTTTAAAAAAAAAAAGGGAAAAAAAAAGAAAGAAAAAAAAAGAAAAAAAGAAAAAATTTAAAAAAAAAAAAAAAAAAAGTTTAAAAGGGGAAAAAAAAAAGGAGAGAAAAAAAAAAAAAAAAGGGGGGGGAAAAAAATAAAAAAAAAAAAAGAAAAAAAAAAGGATAAAAAAAAAAAGACCTTTTTTTAAAAAAAAAAAAGGAAAGGGAAAAAAAGAAAAAAAAAAAAAAAAAAAAACCCCCCCGGAAAAAGAAAAAGGAAAAAAATTAAAAAAAAAATAAAAAAAGGGGAAAAAAATAAAGAAAAAAAAGAGGGAAAAAAAAGGGAAAGAAAAAATTTTTAATTTTAAGAAAAAATTTAAAAAAAAAAAAAAAAAAAAAGGAGAAAGCAAAATTTAAAAATAAAAAGGGAAAAAAAAAAGAAAAACGGGGGGAGAAAAATTTAAAAAAAGAAGAGGAAAAAAGGAAGGTTTTAAAAAAAAAAGGAAAAAAAAAAAAGTTAGGGGGAGGAGAAAAGGAAAGGGGGAGAAGAAGGGGAAAAAGGGGGGAAAAAAAAAAAAGAATTTTTTAAAAGGAAATTTTGGGGGAAAAAAAAAAAAAAAAAAAAAAAAAAAAAAAAAAGGGGAAAAATTAATAAAGAAAGGGAAAAAAAAAATTTTAAAAAAAAAAAAAAAAAAGAAGGGGGCACGGAAAAAAAAAAAAAAAAGGAAAAGGGGAAGGGGAAAAAGGAAAAAAAAAGAAAAAAATTTTTTTAAAAAAAATTTAAAAAAAAAAATTTAAAAAAAAAGAAAAAAAAAGAAAAAAAAAAAAAAAAAAAAAATTTTTAAAAGGAAAAAAAAATTTTTTTTAAAAAAATTTAAAAATTTTGGAGGAGGGCCCCTTTTCAAATAGAAAACCCCCCCACTTTTGCCCCTTTTAAAAAAACCACAGAAACCTAAAATTTTTTTCCACCATTTGAAAAAAACCGAGAGAAGGGGTTTTGAGGTTTAGTTCCATTGGGGCCCCAACAACCCTTTAACCCCCCAAAAAATGGAAAAATTGGATTAGGCCCCTTGAAATTTTTTGCCCTTTTGACGGGGCAAAAAATAAACCAGGTTTTTTTTTTACTCAAAAGGGACGCCCCTTTTTTGGCCAAGGGGGGAGGCTGGGCAGGAGGTTTTTGTTTAGGGAACTCAGGTGTCGGGTTTAGAGCGAGGGATGGGAAAAAGGAAGGAGGGGCATGGCTGGCAAAACCGGGACGAATGGATTGGAAAAGGGGTTTTCCCCGTTTAGGGTAGGAGGGGAAATAAAGGGCTGGAGTCCCCGGGCCCCAAAATGCTTATGTCCATTTTTTCCCCTGCCCAAGCCCCAGGCCCCAAAAAAAAGCAGTTATGGGGCTAACCCCCCTTGATACTTAAAAACGGTCAGAAAAATTTTTTCCCCCCCAAAAAGAAGTGGTTTCCGGTTTGAGGGGGTGTCTTGGGACTTTTTCGATCAAGCCTCAGAATCGCTGAGCGACGTCATTTGCCAGTTTTGCCGTCAACGCGTCAATAGAGGGAAGAATCTAAAGTGTTTACCCACCATGAACATGAATAGGCACATGCATCTAAAGCACACATCTAAAGCAAGAGGAGTAACTCGAAGAAAAAAGGCCACACAGGTCCTGGGCTTCCAACCACTGTGGCACCCTTTGTCTCCTTCTCCTCCTCCGCCACTTCCAAGACCAAGCGTTCCTCTGCTGCCCATGTCCCGCAGTGGCATGAGCAAGGGTCAGCCCCAGTGCCACACACTGTCGCCCGATTACCACCAACACCACCAGAGACACAGCCTACTCCTTCTCCTTCCACCAGTTTGACCTGCTTGCAGTACAGCGGCCAGTCTAGCAGCCAGCCTTCTATGTTCCAGGTGTGGGAGCAGAACTAACGCTTTCACCCCAACCAAAAGCCTGAATGTCGGCATTGCCAGGCTCTTGGCCTTGGAAATGTTGCCTTTCCGACTGGCGGACACAGATGCAACTGGCGGAAAAATGGCCTTACTTGCCATCACATCAAAAAGGCCCGACAGTTTCCCAACTTTATAGGTCCTCATTAGGTGGTTTGGGGTCCAGGGCTGGTGCAGAGCAGCGTTTCAGCTTTCAGGGTACAGCATCTGAGGCTAGTCAGGGTTGTGTTGATGCTGAGGATGAGGAAGCAGAGGAGGAGGAGGCATGGCTGGACACCGACGGTACTGATGTCCCTGCATTGGAAAGAGGTTGGCACAGATTTGAGGTGGAGGAGGAGGATGAGGAAGAACTGTGTAGTGCCCCGCGACCCCCAAGTGCTTGGATGCTCCATTTCCTCCAACATGCTCAACGCATCAAGGCCATCAAAATGAACAGCAGTTACTGGGTGGCTAACCTCCTTGATCCACGTTACAAAGCGAAAGTCAGCAATTTCCTTCCACCCACGCAAATTGACAGTAGAATGCAGGGATTTGAGACCGTGCTCATTGATCAACTCAAGACATCTGTTGTGTCTGCTTCACATTCTAATGTCATGATGAAACAACGTCAGCAACGTGAAAGCAGTAGAGTGGCAAGTAGCCGTAGCAGCAGCAGGGCATTGGGGCAGACGCCTAATGGGCGACCTCTGGCAATCCTTATTTACCACCTCACCAACGCCTGTAATGCAGGGCACAAATCAGACACACAGAGACTTCCTTAAGATCATGGTCCACAACTATCTGTGGCTCAACAAGGATGTTTTTGGACATGTTCCGGACCCAATTGAGTTCTGGGTGTCCAAAATGGATGAATGGACCGAGCTTGCTCGGCACACCATAGAAGTGTTATCCTGCCCAGCAGCCAGGTTCATCTCGGAGGCATTTCTTCTTCACAATTTTCCGAAAGGTCATCTTTCCTGTTTTTGGGGTTATGGTGCTGTAAAAAAACAGCTATAATACAGGTCCTATTCCCAATTTTTTTTTTTTAAAAACTCGTTTATTCTTGCCAATTTTATTGAGCGTATAAAAGGTCTTTTTAGCTGCTTTTGGGGTCAAGTAGCTGCGATATTCAAGGTTCTATTCAAATAAATCTTGTTTCAAATACTCATTTCTTCCTGCTAATTTTATTCTCTGTGTCCATAAGGGCATTTCTGCTGGTTTTGGGGTCAGGCTACTGTGAAAGGGGTGCCAGGGGTGCAAATAGGGCAGTACTCCGGTCAGTGGCCCTCTGCCTTTGTCAACATACATGTGCATCTACAAGAAGGGCGACATTATGCACATTAAGGGTATGGGCACCATAGAAAAAGCATGCCACCTAAATGCTATCATGGCAAGACTGGCAGGATTTACAATGTTAAACAGCATGCTGTTTGTATAATTGTGAACAAATACATCAATGATAAGACCCTTTTCACAATAATCAACGTTCGTGTGGAGCACATTTACCACCCCAAGAGCAGAGAGAGTTTCCTCCAGCGCGTCCAGGAAAACGAGAGGAAGAAAAAGGAAGCCAAGGAAAAGGGCCTTCTGGGGAAGGCTCAAGGTCTTAGCTCACACTTCCGGCATTCGCACACTGCTTCAGCCCGACTGGCAGCGTTGCTGCGTCATCTGGACCTCCCCGTCAACCATCTTCATGCAAATTTTATTGGGAGTGTGCATAAAGGCATTTTGTATGGTATTAGGGTCATGCTGCTTTAAAAGACAGCAATAGTCAATGTCCTATTCACAAAACTCTTGTCTGAAATAATCATTTCTTTCGGCGATTTTAATTCAGATGGTCAGTAAGGGCATTTTTGCTGTTTTTTTGGTTACTTCACTGTAAAAGACACCAATCGTAAAGGTCGTATTGAAAAAAAGCTGCTTTCACATACTGATTTCAAATTTCACAAGCCTCAAGGCAATCAAATTGAACAGTGGTTACTGGGTGTCCACTCTCCTTGATCCATGTTCTAAATCAAAAGTCAGCAATTTCCTACAACCCACTTAATTTGACAATAGAATGCAGGAATTACTTCATTGACCAACTGGAGACATCTATTGCGTCTTCTTCACGTTCTAAAGTCACCGTGGAACAACATCAGCAACGTGACAGCAGTAGAATGGCAAGAAGCCATAGCAGCAGCAGCATTGGAAAGAATCTCATTTGAAATAATAAATTTCTTAGTGCGAATTTTTAGTCTGAGGGTCCATAAGGGCATGTGTGCGGGTTTTGAGGTCAGGCTGCAGGAAAGAACAAAAATAGTCAATGTCCTGTTCACTAAAATAATGGTTCAAAAACTTATTTTTTGCGGCCCCTTTTATTCTGAGGGTCCATAAGGGCATATGTGCGGGTTTTGGGGTCAGGCTGCAGTAAAGGAAAGGGATATTCAATGTCCTGTTCACTAAAATAGTGGTTCAAATACTTATTTCTTCTGGCGCTTTTTATTCTGAGGGTCCGTAAGGGCATCTGTGTGGGTTTTGGGGTCAGGCTACAGGACAGGACCGGGATAGTGAATGTCCTGTACACTAAAAACTGGTTCAAATACTTATTTCTTCTGGCACTTTTTATTCCGAGGGTCCATAAGGGCATCTGTGCGGGTTTTGGGGTCACGCTACGGGAAAGGATAGGGATAGTCAATGTCCTGTTCACTAAAATAGTGGTTCAAATAATTATTTCTTTGGGCACTTTTTATTCTGATGGTCCATAAGGGCATCTGTGCAGGTTTTGGGGTCATGCTACTGTAAAAGAAACCAATAGTAAAGGTCTTATTGAAAAAAAGCTTATTTCACACGCTTCATGGCCATCAAAATGAATAGCAGTTACTGGGTGGCCACCCTCCTTGATCCATGTTACAAATCAAAAGTGAGCAATTTTCTTCCACCCACACAAATTGACAGTAGAATGCAGGCATTTGAGACAGGGCTTGTTGACCAACTGGAGACATCTGTTGCGTCTTCTTCACGTTCTAATGTCACGGTGGAACAACATCAGCAACGTGCCAGCAGTAGAATGGCAAGTAGCCATAGCAGCAACAGCTTTGCAAAAATTGTTTTCTTATTGCTTATTTTTATTCTGAGGGTCCATAAGGGCATTTTTGCTGGTTCTGGGGTCAGGTTACTTTAAAATGGATCCAATAAATTAAAATGTCCTTATATATGTATACTGAGCTTCGTGTCTCCATTAAGCCCTTTCCCATCGGCCAAACTCAGTGAAAGCACATATAGGAGAACACTAAATGTAAATCTTTTTCATGATTCACTTCACTAAAGTGTCGGGCAACAGGAGCCTCACCACCGGTTTGTTGAGAATCACTCTCTTCTTTATTTTTACTCTTGAACAGGCGTATAGCAGAGCGGTAAGAGTGTGATTAAATGAGCACCGCTCTGCTATACACCTGTTCAAGAGTAAAAATAAAGAAGAGACTGATTCTAAACAAACCTTTGGTGAGACTACTATTGCCTGACACTTTGTTGAAGCGAATCATGGGGTTTCAGAACTCAGATGGTGTGTGCTAGAACATATAGAGTGCCATGAGAGGGAAATGGTTAAAAAAGGCTATTACAACGCGAGACGTTTTGGATTAGGGAGCTACAGACACTCGCACCTATTGGTTTAAAAGGGAATATTAACTTTAAAGTCTTCTATGAGATATAGGTTTCTGTGTTGTGTATTTTTTGGATGTTTTGTAATGTTTTTAAAGTTGTATGTCTATGTCAAATGTATGATGGTATATAAGTAGTACCAAAATAAGGTATAGCAACCACGATCCACCTTGTATGCAAAAACTGTGATAAGTTTATTCCAGAAACGTACAGAAGTTATAAAAACATAGGTAAAAGTTTACAGCCTACATGTTTCGGGCTTCACCTTAGCCCTTGTTCATGGCTAACTTACATAGTGCATATGCCTGGTTTAAATAGAGAGGGGGGGTGGAGAACAAGGCATCCTGAACACGTCACTTGCCTTAACCCCTACCTCTCTATGTAATGTTAAAACGTCTTAACAAATTTAAAAACTTACTCAATACATTTTTCTCATTTAACCTTGTTTCATCTTATTTGGTTATTTAACAATAGATGTATGCGAGGTCGTTACGATAATTCATACCTCTCGGATTTCTCGTCTCTAACTCGAGTATCCAGAAGGCCTTGCGCACGCGCACCAGCTGTTGCCAATCTCCACCTCTGATGGGGCGCTTCACTTTCTCAATCCCAAAATATCTGAAACTTTCCATATTATCTGCATGTTTTTCAAGAAAATGCCTAACAGCACCTGACTGGTATATATGTTCCTTCCTGATACCTGCTATATGTTCTGCTATCCTTGTTTTAAGTTTGCGAACACTGCTTCCAATATATAATTCATCACATTGATTACAAAAAATTGCGTATATTACATGATGTGTGTCGCAATTGATAAAACTCGTGATTTCATATTCCTTTTTATGTGTCGCCTTACTTTTAAACTTATTTATTCTTTGAGCAAATTGTATTGCACCTATTTCTCCCGCATTTGAAAAAAACCCTTTGGGATAACCATGGTTTTTTAGGGGGGTATATTTACAAACTCACTTGTAGAAATATCGTTCCCCGGTGTTTTATTGCATTTTGGTATACATTGTATGCCATTATCTATAATTTGTGCTAATACTGCATCCTGCCTCAAAATATTCACATTTTTGTAGAACACTTATGACTCCATTATAAGGGGCACAGATAGAGCAATCTGCCACAAAGACCGGGATCATCGAACAGTATGTTGTTTACCTGGGGCCCGAGTTCGACATATCGCGGATCGAGCTGACAGATTGCTGGGTGGGGCTGGTGAGAATCCAACTGTCATGGTCCACATTGACACCAATGACAAAGTTAGAGGTAGGTGGAGTGTCCTTAAAAATAATTTCAGGGACTTAGGCAAAAAGCTTATGGCAAGGACCTCCAGGGTAATATTTTCAGAAATATTACCTGTTCCCTGGGCCACACCAGAGAGGCAGAGGGAGATTAGAGAGGTGAATAAGTGGCTCAAAAATTGGTGTAGGAAAGAGGGATTTCGGTTTTTGGAGAACTGGCCTGACTTCTGTCTTCGCTACAGACTCTATGCTAGGGACGGGCTGCACATAAATGGGGATGGTGCAGCTGTATTGGGGGACAAAATGGCCAGGAAACTGGAGGAATATTTAAACTAGGGTCTGGGGGGAGGGTAACTACACATATAGCGTGCAAGATAGTGAAGATAGAGAGCTGGGAATTAGTAATAAATCAGGGGGTGGAGTGGAGGGAGGGGGTGCAGCAATAGTTAAAAAGAATAGGGAGAAAGGAATAAAAACTGAAAAATTGCATGGTGACCAATGCCAGGAGTCTGACCAACAAAATAAATTAACTAGAATTATTAATTGCAGACAAAAAATATGACATAGTGGGGATAACTGAGACATGGCTCAGTTATGACTCAGTTATAGCTCAGTTATGACTGGGCAGTTAACTTACAGAGTTACAGTCTATTTAGAAGTGACCGTAAACACCGGAAGGGGGGAGGTGTCAGACTCTATGTAAAATCCTGTCTGAAGCCAACACTGCGGGAAGATATAGGTACAGGTAATGATCAGGTGGAATCATTATGGGTAAATATACATGGAGGTAGTAACAGTAATATAATTCTAATAGGAGTCTGCTATAGGCCCCCAAATATTACAGAACCCATAGAAGATATGCTCCTCATGCAAATAGATGAAGCAACTAATTAGAATAAGGTTGTTATTATGGGCGACTTTAACTACCCAGACATAAATTGGGAATCTGAAACCTGTAGCTCTCACAAAGGAAACATGTTTTTGTCTAAAACTAAAGATAATTACCTTTCCCAAATGATGCAGAGACCGACTAGGGGAAAGGCCCTTCTAGACTTAATATTGACTAATAGACCTGACAGAGTAACAAAGGTTCAGATTGAGGGGCACCTAGGGAATAGTGACCATAATATAATAAACTTCCATTTATCCTTCAATAGAGCTTTTTGTCATGGAGCCACAAAAACACTGAATTTGAGGAAGGCTAATTTTATCCTGCTTAGAGAGGCACTAAACCGTATTGACTGGGACAAAGTGTTTCAAAATAGCAGAACAAAAAATAAATGGGAGATCTTTAAAAACATCTTATGCGCCAACTGTGAGAGGTACATACCATATGGTAAAAAATAATTAGAAACAGGAAAAACCCAATGTGGATCAACAGAGATGTAAAGGAGGCAATAAAAAACAAAAATAAAGCGTTTCAGCTACTGAAACAGGAGGGCAGTGAAGAGGCACTAAGAAACTATAGGGAAAAAAATAAACTATGTAAAAAATTGATAAAGGCAGCATGGCTGGAGACTAGTGATGAGCGATTACATTGATTATCGTCATCGGGTCGATAGTCGATATCAGCAACTATCAAAACGATATCTGATAGTCGATAATAGATTATCGCCGATGACCATTAAAGTCTATGGGAGAGGAACAACACCTTCATTATTACACCCAAACAGGGCTGGGGAAGCTGGAATTAACAACCACAACAGTCAAATGGATACGTGCTACATCTTAGGCAAAACACTTAGGTTCTAAAAGCCACAGAAAAAAAGTCACAGACCATTCACTATCCCTGTCTTGCACCACAGCCTGACCCTTAAACCTGCATGATCCACAAATTAACAAGTGCCAGAAGGCAGTATGATTTGAACCATCATTTTACTTGAACTGGACATTGACTATACCTGTCCTGGAATGCAGCATGACCCTTAAACCTATCTGACCTCCAGATTAAAAAGTGCCTGAAAAAGGAGTCTTTCAACCACCATTTTAGTTGAACTGGACATTGACTATACCTTTTCTGTACCACAGTATGACCATTAAACCTGTCTGACCCACAGATTAAAAAGTGCTGGTAAAAGGAGTCTTTGAACCACCATTTTAGTTGAACTGGACATTGACTATTCCTGTCCTGGGCAACAGCATGAGCCCCAAACCTGCATGACCCCCAGATTCAAAAGTGCCGGAAATAGGAGTCTTTGAACCACCATTTTAGTTGACACGGAGATCCAGCTGCCAGGGCCAGACTTACAGTGGGTGTGTGGTGAGAGCCCAGGCTAGCGTATGTCACCTATTAACACGGTAAAAATGCCCTTATGATGCAGCAGCGAAAACAGTCGTGCTGAAGCAGAGTGCGGAAGCGGAAGTGTGAGGTAAGAACTCAAGCCTTCCTCAGTACACAGTCAAGACCTGGGTAGTGCTTTCCCCTCCGTATGAGTGCGGACCAATTGAGCTTCACTTGGAAATACTGGTGGTTAACGCTCCTGTTCCACCCAGGTGCCCTTTTTCTTGGCATTCTTTTTCTCATTTTACTCAACGTGCTGGAGGAAATTGTCTCTGTTCTTTGTTCTCTGTCCGTGCTCCATACTCCATGTCCTCTGAATAACCTACATCTGGTCAAGTCTTCCTGTACCTCCCTTGTACAATTCAGAGGAATTTTTGTACCAGCTATTTTATACATGCAAGTTTTTTTGTAGTTTAATTCTAGAAAACACATTTTTAAAATAGGATGGAATCCCACCATGTCTTTGTTTCTCTTTTTTTAATTGTATTAAATGGGTTGTCTCAATACAGGGATTGCTAGCTATGTTAAAGATCTTGCAAAAACAAGTCATTTTGCAATATGTGTCCATTAACAGTGTCATACCTATTCCTGTTTTTGACAGCACCATCACCCTTGAGCCACTCTTGACAATTGTGAAGAACAAATGTCTGTTAGAAACCACATTTTTTACAATAGGACCTGTAGTCTAACTGCATTTCACAGCAAAATGCCCCCAAAAATTCAAAACATGACCCATGAGCCACTTTTGACAATTGTGAAGAACAAATGTCTGTTAGAAACAACATTTTTTTTATAATAGGACCTGTAGTATTGCTGCATTTCAAAGCAGCATGACCCAAAAAATTATAAAAATGACTTCTCAGCCACTGTTAAAAAATTGTGAGGGAGAAATGCCACTTAAAAGCCACATTTCTGTTCCAAAGGACCATGATTATAGCTGTATCTCACAGCAACATGACCCCAAAAATTATAAATATGACTTCTCAGCCACTATTAAAAATTGTGATGGAGAAATGCCACTTAGAAGCCACATTTCTGTTCCAAAGGACCATGATTATAGCTGTATCTCACAGCAACATGACCCCAAAAAATTATAAATATGACTTCTCAGCCACTGTTAAAAATTGTGAGGGAGAAATGCCACTTAGAAGCCACATTTCTGTTCCAAAGGACCATGATTATAGCTGTATCTCACAGCAACATGACTTCAAAACCATTGACAATGCGAAAACTTCTAAAGATAAAGTGAGTAAATGGAATACGGTGTTGTCATGAAACCTTGCTGTCTTTTACAGTCTCCTCACAGCAAAACCAGCAAAATGAACTGTTGGGAAAAGAGAATAAAAATTGCAGTAAGAAATGATCATTTTAAAAAAAAGTTTTCAAGAGGACCATTTCTGTTTGAAGAGGAATGTGAAGTAGACCGGCAACTAATCGGTGACCTCGGCAATTGGGGCCACAACATCATCAGAGATCCATGCCTGATTCATCTTGATGAAAGTCAAACGATCCACATTATCTGTGGAAAGCCGGATGCGTTTGTCTGTAATGACTCCTCCAGCTGTGCTGAAGGTCCGCTCAGATATGACGCTGGCTTCTGGGCAGGACAACACCTCTATGGCGTGGCGAGCGAGCTCGGGCCATTCGTCCATTTTGGATACCCAGAAGTCTATTGGGTCCGGAACACATCCAAAAACATCGGTGTTGAGACGCAGATAGTCGTGCACCATGATCTTAAGCTGGTCTCTGTGTGTTGGATGTGTGCCCTGCATTGCATGCGTTGGTGAGGTGGTAAATAAAGATTGCCAGAGGTCACCCATAAGGCTTCTGCCACCTTGCCTGCTGCTGCCGCTACGGCTACTTGGCACTCTACTGCTGTCACGTCGCTGATGTTGTTCCACCGTGACATTTGAGGAACGTGAAGCAGACGCAACAGATGTCTCCAGTTGATCAATCAGCAAGGTCTCCATTTCCTGCATTTTACTCTCTATTTGGGTGGGTGGAAGGAAAGTGCTGAGTTTTGTTTTGTATCGGGGATCCAGGAGGGTGGCCACCCAGTAACTGTTGTTCATTTTGATGGCCTTAATGCGAGGATCATGTTGGAGGAAATGGAGCATCCAAGCACTCATGTGAGAGATGGAGCCTTGATTTCCCAAGCCTCTGGGTCGAGGGGCACTAGCAAACTGATCTTCCTCATCTTCCACCCACCCCCCTAAAATTTCCCTCACCAACCCTTTTTTTCCCAAAGGCGGGGGGACGCGGGAAACCGTCGGTTCCAGGAATACCCCCTCCCCCGGGTTTCCCTCCTTTTCTTCCTCGGGAAACAGCTTAAACCCAAGCCCTGACTTGCCTAAATGATGCACCCTGAGACCCGTTTCCCCCGCCTTGCACTACCCCTTTGGCCCCCAAACCCATTTGCCTAATAAAACGACCGATAAAATTGGGGGCCCGGGTCGGGGGCCCTTGGGATTCGAACTAGAGAAAGGCTCCGGCCCTGCTCTTTGTCCTTTCCCTCCCCGTCGCTGGCGGGACCTTTTTTTTCAATGCCAACAAATGGGGCCCAGACAAGACCCCAAACAATTCTCATGCGGGCCTTGGACCCATTTTGGTGGTTTCCCTTCAAAAAGGGGAAAACATGGTGCAACTCTGTCACCTCCCCTTCCAAATCCGGGGGCTAAAAACCCCCTGGGGCCCCGCACCGCGCTTGTCAGGCCATGTTTTCATTTCGTCCCGCGAAAAGGGAAATTGGCCGGGCGGGGCCCCCACAATCCTGGAGCATGGGGGGAAGGGGGGAAATTTTCCATTGGGGTTGCCAGATCAACAATGAGAGGGTTGACGGGGGGGCCGAGCTGACGCGGGCAACGCAGCCGGGGCGGGACGAACCAGGGGGGCCAACCCCCCGGGAAGTGCGAAAACCCCAGACCTCGAGCCTTCCTCGGGGAAAAGGCAGCCCCCAGCCCCCGGGTAGCCGTAAAATTTCTGGACGACAAGGTTCATGAAATGTGCCAGGCAAGGGAGTGTTTCCACCCAAACCGACTTAAGGGCGGCCAAAAGATTTCCCCGTTATCGCACCCCCCCCTTGCCTGGCACAATTTTCCCTTGTCCCCCCAAACCAACGCTGGGTTCTCATTGGGGAAAGCCCCCCCCAGCTCCTGACCTTTTTGGTGGACGGTCTCCAAGACAGATTAATTTAAAAAACGGTTTGGGTTTTTCTCTGGGCACGTGATCCCAAACCCAAGGCCTTTGGGGGGGAAAAAAGAGCCCCCACCATTTTTTTGGGGTTTTTGAAGAGCGTGCTCCAAAGTTTTGGAAGCCCCGTCACCCCCAGAGACATCCACCCACTCCCCCAGTGAGCGTCACAGAGATAAGGGGCCCTTTGGGCCGTGCTTACTAGTCCATTGCGGTGGTGAGATGGCCCTTTTCCGGACACAGATGCAGCCCAACGGGGCTTGAAAATTTTAGATGCACGTGGTTTGGCCGGGGCCCGGGGACACCCTTTTCCCGGAAAAAAAATCCCTTTGCTCGGCATCTGGTTTTTGGGGGCAGGCGGGGGCCATGACGTGGGGGAAACCCCATCTGTGCCCACCAGACGGAAAGGAAAACTTTTTCCAAAGGTCAAAAGCCTGGAAAAGGCCAACATTCGGGCTTTGGCTTTGGGATGGTTTGGGTTTAAATTTGTTTCTTCTTTTTCCCCAAACCGGGAAACAAAAGGGGCTGACTGCTAGACCCCCCGCTGTAGGGCCCGTGCAGATCGTAAACGGCTGGGAGAAGGGGTAGGAGGGGTTTTTCTGGTGGTCCCTGGGGGGTACTCGGGCGACGGTGGAGGCTGAAGCGGAGGGCTAAACCCTGACCCATAAACCCTGAGAAAAAGGGCAGCTGGGGAACGTTTGGTGGTTTTCAAAAGGAAGGAGGCGGAGACAGGGGGTTGACAGGGTTTGGGAACCCCGGGGTCGTTCCGGGGGCCTTTTTTTTTTGGGGCCAAGTGTTGCCCCTTTTTTAAACCATGCTTTCGCTGCATGCCCCCTAACATTTGGGGTTTTTTAAACCCCAAAGATTTTTTTGCGTCTATTTTTGCGTTTAGGGCAAAGGGGGCATATCCCCCATCGCGGGGTGAATCAGGGGCTTGCCCCAATGAAGTCCCAGGTTTTGGAAGGTCCTAAACCTTTTTTGACTGCGAAAAGGGCAGGAGGGGGGTTTCCGCTGACCGGGCCCTTGGCGGAATCAAATCTTTGGGGACTTCTGCGACCAACCTCCCCCTTTTTTGGGAGGCGGGACCCGAAAGGGACATTACCCCTTTCGTCTTCCTCCTCGTCCTGATGAAGGGGTCGCAAAAAAATTTTCCTGCGGGAAAAGCCCAAACCGTTGGACCCCAAATGTCGTCATCATCATCATCAACACAGGGGGGACTTCTCGCCCCTGACATCGAAATCCAGGAGCTGCGGGTACAACAAAAAGGCACTGAAAAGGCGTTGCCACTGCCCGGGTTTTTTTGGCCGTTGAACCGGTTTCCCTTTTTCCCCTTCCCCTCTGATGGAAACATAACTGGGCGTCAAACGGGACAAATCCCCCCTTTTTGGGCCTTTTGATCTTTAAAAAATGCCTTTTTGCCCCCAAACCCCGCTTTTTTGTCATCAAAGGGGCCTTCAGAAAAGGGATTATCCACAGTGGTGGTCAGGGAGTTACATTTGGGCCCCTTCGTTTAAAGTGGGATGGTTAAATTTTGGATCCCCAGGGGGAGGGGAAAAATTGTTTTTCCAAGGGGGAAACGGATAGGGAGGGAGAGGTTAAAAAACTGGGGCGGGGAAATTGGGTTCCCAAGTTCCCCAAAATTTAACAACTTTCCCAAACCAAAATTTTGGGCCCCAAACCCTTTTCCCCCCCGGAAAACAGAATTCCAAAAAAGAGCCCTTTTACCCCAAGCGGGAGGGTTCCCCTAAAACGGCCCCCTTCCAACCAAACCGAGGGCCCCCGCTGGCCCCATTTGGGTTTGTTTGTTTTTCCAGCACGGGAAAGGAGCACCTTCCCGTCCTCTACCTCCAAGCCCCACCCCCCCATTTCCCTTCGCTTACCCCCTTTAATTTTCGTTTCCATGTTCAGAAAGATAAAAATTTGAAAAGGTTAGGGAAAAGATTTTGGGAAAGTCTCAAAATTAAAAAACAGGCAAATCACAGCTATTCTCAATCCCTCAAAAAAAAAATTTCTGGATTTAATTTTAAGTGCAAGGTGGCTCTATGAACAAAAAGGCTTTGGGGTTTCGCCAAAGTGAAAAAAACATGTACTGAAATGTTTTAACCGGGTAGTAAAAGGTATTTTTTTTGGGACCTACAATACACCTGTGGTGACTAAAAAAATTGCTGGGTTCAAAATTTTAAATGCAAGGGGGCTCTAAGAAAAAAGCGGCCTGCGCCAAAGTGAAAAAACACGAAACCCGAAATGTATACGGATATAAAAGGTTTTTTTTGGCACCTAAACAATTTCACCCTTTTTTTACTACCCCAAAAAAACTGGATTCAAATTTTTAAATCAAGGTGGGTCTATAAAAAGCTGGCCCGCGCCCAAAGGGGAAAGAAACACGTATCTGAAATTTAAAACTTATAATTTAAAAAGGGTTTTTTTGGGACCTATCAAAAACACCCGTGGGGACGGCAAAAAATTTTGATTCAAAAATTTTAAATGCCAAAGTTGGGTCTAAAGAAACAACACTGGGGGTTTCGCCAAAGTAAAAAAAACACGTAACTGAAATTATACGGGAAAAAAAAAAGGTAAATTTTTGGCACCCATCAAAACACCTGTTGGTGACTATAAAATCGCTGGGTTCAAATTTTAAGAAAGGTACCTCCAAACAAAAAAGCATCACCTGACCCAAAAATGAAAAAAACCCCCTATCTGAAATGTATACTGATAATTTAAAAATGAGTTTTGCACCTAACAAACAGACCTGCCCGTTACTAGCAAAGATTTTGTAAACCTAATATAGTTCAGGCTGCCCAACCCTCCAAGTAATTTTCAAACAAAAAAACTTTTAATAATAAAGCTATTGCCCTTTCAATGTCTACACTAAGGTTCCCGGGTGCACAATTCCCGGTATTCTTTAAAGAGCTTGCTGTGTCGCCCCCGGGCCCCCCCCCCGCTCCCCCTGTGACTTTTTCAGCGGGAATGCTCCTTTTTTTTTTTTTTTTTTTTTTTTTAAAATCTCGCCTAACTAACCCCAAAATCGCAAATCTCTGATTTTACCTAAGTTCTATGGTTTTACAGCTAAAAGTATAGCTGTCTCTTTGAACAAATAGAATAATTTTTGCTGAGCTGTTTTCACAGAGGGCAGTGCGGGACATCCTACCCTTTCAGATCAACACCCCACGAAACCCTGAACAGGAAGGGGCTGTTCTATTAAAACGAGGGCATGTGATTTTTTCCCGCCAATCGCACCCTAAAACATCCCCCCGTCATGACGGGCGCACACAACCCCCGCTCACCCTGCTCTTTTCTCCCAACTGTTTTTTCTGGGCCCCCAAAATGACAGGAAGCCCGAAAATGGCGCGATATTAAATTAAAGCACAGATTTTTAACCTAAAATTTTAACCCCCCCTGATCTAAAAAAATCCGATCAAAAAAAAAAACCGTGCCAATTTTTAACTTTGGGCCCATAATAATCGCTCAAAACTACGGAGGGTAAAAAGAAATATTGCCAAAAGAAAGTAAAAGTTAAACCCAAAATATTTTTTAAAAATGTATAAAAAGTAAAAAAAATTTTTAAAAAAAAAAAGTTTGGCCCCTTTTAAAAAATACTGAGGGAGAGAACCCATAAGGCGATTAGAAAAAAAACAAACCCATTAAACTAACTTCTTTCCCCTGTAAATTTACAAAAGGGTTTAGCTTTCTGGGTTTAAAGAGCCAAAGGGGGGAGGTAAATTCCAACTTAAATGTTCCCCTTTTCTAACCCAGGAAAAAGTTTCCCTCCGCCTTAAAGCTTTAAAAAAAAAGGGCAAAACCCCAGGGCCTGCCCGTATACACCCGCGTGCCTAAGGGAGTTAAGTAATTGATAGATAGGCCTCTATTTTTTTAAAATTTAAGGGTTGTATAATAACGGATAGTCCCCCAAAAGGGTTGAAATAAAAGCAAATGAGTGCCAATATTCAAAAAGGGGTCAAAAATGATCCGGGAAAAATAAGGGGCCGGGAAGCTTAACCTCTGTTGTTTTGGGGAAAATGTTTGAAGGTTTTTTTAAGAGAAGCTATCCTGGGGTTTCTCACTGAAAATAAATGTATAAAGCCGTTCCAAACATGGGTTTTTTAAGGATCGGTCCTGTCAAACAATCTTTATCAGCTTTTTAAGAGGAAGTTAAATTTCCAGACGGACGGGGTGGGTTTCGGATGTCATAAAATTTTGGGTTTTTTTAAAGCATTTGATACTGTTTTCCCGCATAAAAGGTTGGTAAAAAAAATGGAAAAAGCTTGGACTGGGGGAAAAAAATTGCAAGTGGGTAAACCCCACGGGCTCACTTTATAGAAAACAAAAGGGGGGGTAAATTAAAAGGTGCATACTCAGACTTTATCCCTGTTACTATGGCGTACCACACCCCCAGTAAATTTGGGGGCCCCCACCCTTTTAAAATTTCATAAATGAGCTTTTCACAAGGGTTGCACAGTAGAAAATCGAGTTTCGCAAATGAAAACTAAACTCTGTAAAAGGAATCCAAAACAATAGAGGAAAAATTTTTTTATTACAAGGGATCGGATAGGGTTTGGGGGTCTTGGGGAGAGAATGGCAGAAGAGGTTTTTAAAACTTATAAAAAGCAAGGTTTTTGCACATGGGGAGGAAAAGTCCATTACATGATTTCATGTTAAATGGAAAAAGGCCCGGGGAAAAGTGACCCTGGGAAAAGGGCTTGGGAAACCTGTGGACAGTTTAAACTTAAAATGTACACCCCTGTCAGACAGGCAAACCCAAGGGCTAATAGGAACAAGGGGTTTTTTAAAAGGGGAATAAAAAGCACATGAAAAGGGGAAAATTTTCCCACTATACAAGTCCCCTTTGGGTTAGACCACACATAAATAATTTTGTACCCGTTTTGGGGACCATGCAACCCGGGAAAAACATTGTAGAGCTTTTAACCCGGTTCAAAGGCGGGGAACAAAAATAAAAAAGGACTTGGGGGGGACTGCAATACCCAGAAAGATTAGGGAAGGTTTGGGTATTTAGTTTAAAAGAAAAAACGCTTTGGGTGGGACATAAAAAATGTTTTTAAAAATATTTAAAGGGGGAATAAGAGATCTCGCTAAAGAAATTTTCTTTTAACCCCTGGACTATACAAAACAAGGGACATCCCCCTACGGGTTAAAAGGGAAAAAAAGTTTCCCACATAAACCCTAGAAAAAAGGGGTTTTTTACTGTTAGAAAAGGTGAGACTGTGGAACTCTCTGCCCAGAAAATTGTCATGGTGAATTTTACAAAAAAGTTCAAGAAAAGGGGTTTGGGTGCATTTTTGGAGCGTGATAATATACCAAGTTATAGTGACCAGGATTTTTGGAGAAGGTCTGGATACATTTTTTAGATGTAAAAATAACAAGTTATAGGGGACTAGGGTTCTGAAAAAGGGGGTGAATACATTTCTAATGTAATATAAAAAAAGTTATAGGGACTAGGATTCTGGAAGGAGTTTGTTGATCCAGGGTTTTTTTTCTGATTTCCAATTTTGGAGTCCCGGAAGGAATTTTCTCCCTTCATGAGGACATTTTGGGTTCCCGCCTCATTGGGGGGTTTTTGGGGCCCTTCCCCTGGATCAACACTTTTTAAAAATTTTTGCAACCAAATTTAGGGAAAATGGGGGGGAACTGAATAGACATTTTTTTTTCGGCCTGACAAACTATGAAAATATGAAAAAATTTCCTTATTTTTAAATTTGTTTTCACTATATGGGGTGGGGAAAAACATATTGGTTTTTTTTGACAATTATTTCGAGTTTTGAACATAATAAAGAATCTTGCGTTTTTTTTTCCCATTCCCTTTTTTCCACTTCCCTTCCCCAAGATTTAAATTTTTTTAAAACCCCTTTTTTTAGCCTTTCCCATTATTTCTTCTTTTTCTTTTTGATAATCAATTTTTGTTTTTTGCATAATCTTTGTGCCTTTTCGTTTCCCCCAAGGGTATTTCCCCAATCCCAAGGGAGCCTTCCATGGCAACTGTCTGCTCTTAAAATTGTGTTACCACTGTTAGGTTTTCTGAAAAAAGTTGTGGAAACTGTTCCCTTAATACTATCCCCTTGTAATTGTATATCCAAGAAAGATATTTCTTTCTCCTGATATGTATGTGTGAATTTTGAATTACAGTTTTTTTTATTAAGGTACGAGACAAAGTCTGGTATGGACGCCACATCGCGACCCCACACCAATAGGAGGTCGTCGATGTAGCGCCCATACCAGAGTATGTCTCGCCCAAAGGGGTTATCCATGCTGTATATAACCCCATGTTCCCACCATGACATGAACAAATTCGCTATGGTGGGTGATGGTGTCGCTCCCATTGGAGCTCCCACCAATTGTGTGTAATAAACCTCATCGAATTTAAAGTAATTGTTTTGCAATAGAAAATCCACACTTTCCAATATGAAAATCTGAAGTGCTTCATCATAGTTGCTATACTTTTTCAGATGGAATTCTATTGCTGGGCGTACTAAGTTCTCTGGAATACTTGAGTATAAGCTTACCACGTCCAGGCTTAACCATGTACAATTAGATGTCCACTTGAATTTTTTGAACGTTTGCACTATGGTAGTACTATCTCTCAAAAAGCCGGTAGCTGTTTGCACCAACGGTTGTAAAAGTTTATCTATCAAGTTGCTCAATTTTTCTCCCACACTCAATAATCGGGCGCAAGCCTGGAGGGAAAACATTTTTATGTGTTTTCGGGACCTCATAAAATATGGGGACCCTAGGATTTTTTGTGTCTAAGTAAATTTTCTGTTTTTCATTAATAGGGTGCATATGAAAGGAGGGTGCATACTGTGCAGCCCAGACTCTGCTTTGAATCTGCATTGAAATGGCATTTTTTTAACACTTTGGTAAATTGTACCTTTTATTTTATGTGTCCCAGTTTTTTTCAAAGAGCCAACTTGTCATTAAATTTGGACACAGAAATTTTGTAGTAACTGTTGGTGTATTTCATTGGTGCAATAACCACTATTTGTTATCCGTTTACCTTTAAAATATCTGTATTGCATGTGGTGCGGCCCAGTTTTTTTTCAAAGAGCCACCTTGTACTTAAATTTGGATACAGAAATTTTCTAGTAACTGTTGGTATATTTCATTGGTGCAAAAACCAACTTTTCTTATCAGTATAACTTTCAAATAGCTGTATTGCACGTGGTACGGGCCAATATTTTTCAAAAGAGCCACCTTGTACTTAAATTTGGGTACAGAAATTTTCTAGTAACTGTTGGTGTATTTCATTGGTGCAAAAACCACCTTTTGTTATCTGTGTAACTTTTAAATAGCTGTATTGCACCCGGTGCGGCCCAGTTTTTTTTCAAAGAGCCACCTTGTACTTAAATTTGGATAAAGAAATTTTCTAGTAACTGTTGGTGTATTTCATTGGTGCAAAAACTACATTTTGTTATCCATTTACCTTTAAAATAGCTGTATTGAACGTTGTGCGGCCCAATTTTTTTAAAAGAGCCACCTTGTCAATAAATTTGGATACAGAAATTTTGTAGTAACTGTTGGTGTATTTCATTGGTGCAAAAACCACCTTTTGTTATCCATTTACCTTTAAAATAGGTGTATTGCATGTTGTGCGGCCCAGTATTTTTCAAAGAGCCACCTTGTACTTAAATTTGGATACAGAAATTTTCTAGTACTGCTGGTGTACTTCATTGGTGCAAAATCCACCTTTTCTTATCCGTATAAGCTTTAAAATCTGTATTGCACGTGGTGTGGCCCAGTTTTGTTCAGAGAGCCACCTTGTACTTAAATTTGGATACAGAAATTTTCTAGTAACTGTTGGTATATTTCATTGGTGCAAAAAACACATTTTGCTATCCATATAACTTTTAAATAGCTGTATTGCACGTGGTGCAGCCCAGTTTTGTTCAAAGAGCCACCTTGTACTTAAATTTGGATACAGAAATTTTCTAGTAACTGTTGGTGTATTTCTTTGGGTGCAAAAACCACCTTTTGTTATCCGTGTAACTTTTAAATAACTGTATTGCACGGGGTTTGCGGCCCAGTTTGGTTCAAAGAGCCACCTTGTATTTAAATTTGGATACAGAAATTTTCTAGTAACTGCTGGTGTATGTCATTGGTGCAAAAACCACCTTTTGTTATCCGTGTAACTTTTAAAATCTGTATTGCACGTGGTGTGGCCCAGTTTTGTTCAAAGAGCCACCTTGTACTTAAATTTGGATACAGAAATTTCTAGTAACTGCTGGTGTACTTCATTGGTGCAAAAACCACCTTTTCTTATCCGTGTAACTTTTAAAATCTGTATTGCACGTGGTGTGGCCCAGTATTTTTCAAAGAGCCACCTTGTACTTAAATTTGGATACAGAAATTTTCTAGTAACTGTTGGTATATTTCATTGGTGCAAAAACCACCTTTTCTTATCCGTATAACTTTTAAATAGCTGTATTGCACGTGGTGCGGCCCAGTTTGGTTCAAAGAGCCACCTTGTATTTAAATTTGGATACAGAAATTTTCTAGTAACTGCTGGTGTATTTCATTGGTGCAAAAACCACCTTTTGTTATCCGTGTAACTTTTAAATAACTGTATTGCACGTGGTGCGGCCCAGTTTGGTTCAAAGAGCCACCTTGTATTTAAATTTGGATACAGAAATTTTCTAGTAACTGCTGGTGTACTTCATTGGTGCAAAATCCACCTTTTCTTATCCGTATAAGCTTTAAAATCTGTATTGCACGTGGTGTGGCCCAGTTTTGTTCAAAGAGCCACCTTGTACTTAAATTTGGATACAGAAATTTTCTAGTAACTGTTGGTATATTTCATTTGTGCAAAAACCACCTTTTGTTATCCGTTTACCTTTAAAATAGCTGTATTGAACGTGGTATGGCCCAGTTTGGTTCAAAGAGCCACCTTGTATTTAAATTTGGATACAGAAATTTTCTAGTAACTGTTGGTGTATTTCATTGGTGCAAAAACTACCATTTGTTATCCATGTAACTTTTAAATAACTGTATTGCATGTGGTGCGGCCCAGTTTTGTTCAAAGAGCCACCTTGTACTTAAATTTGGATACTAGAAATTTTCTAGTAACTGCTGGTGTATTTCATTGGTGCAAAAACCACCTTTTGTTATCCGTTTACCTTTAAAATAGCTGTATTGAACGTGGTACGGCCCAGTTTTTTACAAAGAACCACCTTGTACTTAAATTTGGATAAAGAAATTTTCTAGTAACTGCTGGTATATTTCATTGGTGCAAAAACCACCTTTTGTTATCCGTATAACTTTTAAATAGTTGTATTGCACGTGGTGCGGCCCAGTATTTTTCAAAAAGCCACCTTGTGAAGGTGGACCCTTGGCGCCCCAGGCGATTGCCCGCCTTACCAGCCCCTAGGAATGGCCCTGCTTGCTTGCTTCACCCGGCTCCCAAGTGCAATCGGCTACATCAATTAGTGTTTGCCTGTCACCGCTGTCCTCCTCAATGTTGTCACTGTACAGAGCCTGACCACTCACAACATAACTCCCCATGCCACTCTCCTCATCACTACTTGCCTGCTTCTGCAAGAAGCAGCGGATGTCTTCCCCACCTCTTTGCTGCCCACTTTCCTCAAATAGTCCTTCCTCACTATATAGTGGCACAGAGCCCTCAGCACATAGTAGTTCTCTGGCTGTAGGAACCAAACAGGACAGAGGCAGGTTGAGGACAGGTGAGGGACCCTGACCTGCTCCTGGGCAAAGCCAACTAAAGGTTGTGTCTTTGTGATGCACCGACTCTTTGCCACGGTTGTCAGATGTCATCTGGGAGAAAGTCGATCTAGTCAACCATTGAGAACCGTTGGCTTGGTGGTCAACACATGGCCTCTAGATGACACTGGAAGCTCTGGCCTTGCGGGTTTACCCCTGCTGTGACGTCCCCTTACTGTGCTGCGACCTGTGCTTGCTCCAGGAACCTACTATTGCGTTCTTTGATTCTATAGTAGGAGCTTGGCCCTGAGCTCGGTTCTTTCCATCTGGCGTTGACATTACCTTGTCAGGCTGTGTTCCCACTTTAGTTATTTGGTCAGTTTTGCCCTTGTAACTGCCCAGAGAAATGAAGTGTGAAGCGATTCTAACAGTGGCGGCTGTCATCTGCATGTCATATTAAAACACAGCATTGTATCAAGAGGAGTGAAGTGAAGAATTATCAGAAGAGTTGTCCAAGAGTCAAGGACCACTGAACAAAAAGCATATTCAAGCACAATTTAAGTTTGCTCATCAACATTTAGACAAGTCTGTGAAATACAGGGAAAACATAGTCTAGTCAGAGGGAACCAAAATTTTTGAATTTTTGGATGCCATTAAAACACCAGTTTGGGAGGCCAAAAACCCAGTATTTTCCCAAACACACTAGACCAAAATTTAAAGTTTGGAGAGGGGAACATCATGGTGGGGGGGTTTCTTCAGAAACCACGGAAAAACCATAAATTGAAGGAAGGAAAAAGGGACAAAATGTACCGAGACATTTTGAAAAAATCTCTGCTTTACAAGGTGATGAAGTTGAAATGAGGGGTATTTCAGCAAGACAATGATCCAAACAACAGTAAAGGGAAACCCCCAATTGGTTTCAGATAAAGAAAATAAAGCGCTTGAAGGCCACCCCCAATCACCCCCTAAAAAAAAATCTGCTGCCCCAGCTAAGGTTTCCCTCAATTTTACCACTATTATAGGGGTTTTTTAGTTCTATTGTTGCTATATGTTTGATATTTATACTGCCACAATCACTACGTTTGAAAAAGGGTTATGCAATATATTGATGAATAATTACATAGTCTTTGTTTTCGTTTCCTTTTGTTCTGAGGTTACATCCGTCAAAAACTACTGCATCCCTTTTGATCAAGCATGTTACACAGAAGGAAAGACATTTGTAATTGCATTTCCCTTGGATTCCACATGCAACTTTTGTTTTATAAGAAATAGCGAGTTCCTATATATCATTCGCTGTACAGAGACGCGCTCACATTTAATTAGGGCCCTTCCAATACAACGGGGCAGGCAGTCAAAACAAATCTTAATTCAGTACTGCATTTTTCACAAGTCTGAAACAAGCATATAATGCCCCCCATCTTAACCCACACATGCTTCTCACCACAGTCAAACTGCTCAAAGAGTACACACTGAATAAAAATTCCACAAAGGCTCTGGGGTTCTTCTGTCACGGACCAACAAAAGTTTTTTTCACAGCCCAAACCTCAGGAACGAAAAGATCAATTGAAAGAAAAAATTGTAGGGTTTAAAGGTGCAACTAAATCGTTGCAGAAGTTTTAGAGGAAATTTGATAAATGAGGAATAAATAAAAAATTTTAAAATATAAAAATTATATATATTATAATATATATATATAAAAATATTATATATATAATATATAAAAAATATTATATATAATAACACCGATATACTCGGAAAAAAGCCGCCCCAGTAAAAGCCGAGGCCCCTACTTTTCCCCCAAAAAAACGGGAAAATTTTTGACTCGAGTATAACCTGGGGTAAAAATGCGGGCGGACGGGAAAATTTGAAAAATAAAAATGGATACCAATAAAATTCTAGGCAGTTTAATTCCCCCAAGGAAATTATAGGCGGAATATGGCCCTAATGCAGGTTTAGGCGGGGCCCCAAGCGTAAGGGCGGGCTGTAGGCAGATGGCCAGCGTAGGCAGGTAAGGGGGTTTAAAGGGCGGGCTGTAGGCGGGTATGGGGCCCGGCTGTAGGCGGAAAGGGCCACTGAGGCAGGTATAGGGCCGGCGGGGGCAGGTATGGGCATATGTAGGCGGGTATAGGGCCACTGTAGGCAGGAAAGGGGCCCGGCTGAGGCGGGTATGGGCCCCGGCTGTAGGGCAGGTAAAGCTCGTAGGCAGGTATGGGGCCAGCGTAGGCGGTAGGGGGCGGCGTAGGCAGGTATGGGCCGGCTTTTGGGGCGGGATAGGCATCTGAGGCGGAAAGGGCCACATGTCGGTATAGGCAGGCTGTAGGCGGGGATGGGAAGGCTGTGGGCAGGTATAGGGCCGGCTGTAGGCAGGTTGGGCCGGCTGTAGGGCAGGAAAAGGGGGCCCCTGAGGAGGAAGGGGGCCCCGGCGTAGGCAGGTATAGGGCCGGCGTAGGGCGGGTATAGGGCATCTGTAGGCGGGTATAGGGCCAGCTGTAGGAGGAAGGGCCAGCGTAGGGCGGGTATAGGCCACTTAGGCAGGTATGGGCCGGCTGTAGGCAGGTATGGGGGCCGGGCGTAGGGCAGGTATGGGGCCGTAGGCGGGATAGGGCCACTGTAGGCAGGTATAGGGCCAGCTGTGGCGGTATAGGGCCCCTGTAGGCAGGTATAGGGCCGGCTGTAGGCATATAGGGCGGCTGTAGGGCAGGTATAGGTCATATCCTGTAGGCAGGTATAGGGCAGATGTAGGCAGGTATATGCCATATTAAACAGCATGTATAAGGGAGTGTAGGGATTTATCAGAAGAGTTGTCCAAGAGTCAAGGACCACTGAACAAAAAGCATATTCAAGCACAATTTAAGTTTGCTCATCAACATTTAGACAAGTCTGTGAAATACTGGAACATAGGTTAGCAGATGAGACCAAATAACACTTGATGCCATTAGGCACCATGTTAGGCCAGAAACCACTGATATTACCCAACACTAGCCAAAAGTAAAGTTTGGAATGGGACATCATGTGTAGGGGCATTTTAGCATACGGCATGGAAAACTCATATAATTGAGGAAGGATAAATGGGACAAATGTACCGGCATTCTTGATAAAGTCCTGCCTTTACAGGATAGGGCAGTGTAGCGTGTATTCAGCAAGACAATGATCCCAAACATACAGTCAAGGAAACCCATGTGGTTTCAGATAAGAAAATAAGCTGCTGAAGGCCAACCAATCACCTGCCTAAAGAAAATGTGTTCAGCTAAGGTTCTCACTGTTACCATTTCTATATGGGTATTTTAGTTCTATCGTTGCATACTATGCTTTGATAGTTAACGCCCAGCGCGACTACTGATTTGTAAAAGGTAAGCATATATTGATGACAATTATCATTTTTTTTTTTTACTCCTTTTTTCTCAGGTTACATCCGCAATGTCTATGACATCATCCATTGACAACATGTTCCGAGATGATCGAGCATTGATCTGCAATTCCATTGGATCCGCACATGACAACTTTTGTGTATGACATGAATAAGCGGTTCAGCTCTTACCATTCGCTGTACAGAATGCTGCTTCACACTTATTAGACCTTTCCAACGTACAACGTGGCAGGTAGTCAAAACAATCTTAATGAGTATCTGCATGTCAAGGATCTGCAAACAGCATAATTGTCCCCCATCTTAACCAGCACATGTCTTCTCAGCCACAGTGAGCTAAGCTGTCTCAAAGAGCTAGCACTATCTGAATAAAAAATGTCCCAATGGCCCGGCATTTTTCTGTCAGCTGGCCTAGCAAATTCGCCTGATTCATCAGACTCAGACGTATAAGCAGAATAGACATTAATTGAAGAACAAATTGTATGGTTTAAAGGTGCAACTAAATCGTTGCAGAAGATTAGAGGAAACTTTGAGTCAAGTAGGTATATATATATATATATATATATATATATATAAATATATACTGTATATATATACTATATATATATATATATATATATATATATATATATATATATATATATATTATATATTCCTACACTTTATAAGGCTATAGAGAGGTATATACTTAATCGTTGATGATGATCCGTATGATTATAACAACATCAACCAGAGACGAGTCCTGTGACAATCTAGATGACCTCTGGAAAAAACATGAATACTACTTAGCAGCTCTTTCACAGCATAACAATGACACAGTGAAGTTAACCACAAGTTTGAATCATTTATCTGCTGCTAATGATTGCTACCAGCAACTGTCTGCAAAGTACATTATGTCCTAACTAAGCATCTTGATGATGCTTCAGCAGAGCTTGCTGTGAGAGAGAGTCTCCTCCAGAGAAGAGATGCATTAGTACAAGACATTAAAGGGGTTGTCTCGCTACAAAGAATAGCTTTCAAATTGTAGGGAACGCAAAATAAAGAAATTTTCCAAATATATTGCTTTGTTCCTCTGTTTTCCCTAAGGAGATACAAGTGAATTTATGACCTCCCTGGCTATTTCAGTTCCCTCAGTAAACAATTCTCCCCCTGCTGTTTGTTCAATGAGATAACAGTGAGTGACTTCATGGTCTTGGCAGTGTCTGTGCTGCTGAGCAGTAAAAAGCTTGATTTATTTAAAATAAACAGAACTGTAATTAGGGCTTTTGTTTTGGGGATCAGATAAAGCCTTCTGAGAGCAGTTTGAAAAGCTTATTAGCTAATCTGATCTAATTAGCAACTGAAAGCATGGAGCATGGAGCTGTATGCAAATGAGTCAGTCTGAACCAGGAAGTGACAGAGTATTTCATTCATGCATTCTGTGAAACTTTGTAGGGAGACAACTCCTTTAAGGATAAGGCAGAATTCCGCACTGCACACCTGAAAGAAGTTAAGTAACATGGATCAGCTTCCTTTCTAAGAAGGAAGCCAAGGTAAGGGCAAACATGGTCAAGAAGGAAGCAGAGGTAAAGGGAGAAATGGACAAGAAGGAAGCATAAGTAAAAGCAGAAATGGCCAAAAAGGAAGCAGAGGTGAAGGCAAAGACAGAAACCCAGCTAAAAATTAAACAAATGCAAAAGAATGAAGCAGCTGCCTAAGCCAAACTAAAAGCTTCAAAATACTGATACTGATCTACATTGCTATATCGCAGGAGAAGTGGAAGACACAACTGACCAGACTGCCAACTATGTGTTAAAGCAATCATCGTCTGTGCCTCCTGATAGCCACAAAGACTTAACTCTCAAAACAGAAGCTTTTAAGTTTAACGTAGCAGTGTTACTTCTAACCTACCACACAGATGTATCCACACAGCAACAAATATAGCTACTGACCAATGACATTTGCCAGTATCCAGTCACTAGATCCTACAGAGACTAAATCCTTATGCTACATCACTTTCTCCTGATTTATCTCAACTAGTGATGAGCGATCAGTAAAAAAATCGGGATCTAGACGAATGCCGATTTTGAAAAATATTGCGCCGATTTCCGATCTC
The DNA here is from genome assembly GCA_025379985.1 of Phyllomedusa bahiana. Classification (NCBI taxonomy): domain Eukaryota; kingdom Metazoa; phylum Chordata; class Amphibia; order Anura; family Hylidae; genus Phyllomedusa; species Phyllomedusa bahiana. The sequence goes on along the minus strand of JAODAL010022076.1, from coordinate 13,982 downwards.
AATCAATCACCGATCCCATTAAAGTCAATGGGAAAGGATGACCAGGTTAATTTTTATACCCAAACAGGTGAGGAGAAGCTGGAATTACCATCCACAACAGTAAACTGGCTACGTGGTACAAGACAATTAGGCTCTAAGGGCGACATGTATGAACGGGCTTTACGCCTGTTTTCTGGCGTATCTTGCGCCCCACCGGCCCGAATCCGCTGTCGGACGCAGGGATGCGATGTTAGGAGCAGCGTTCGCCACTTTCGGCTGCGCCTCACATGATGGGGAGTGTAATGGGCGCGGTGTAGGTGTTTTGGGGCGGGATGCGGCGCGCTCGAAAACGCAGAGGCATGTACGATCGCTGCTCGGTAAAGTGCGGCGCATTGCAGCGCTCGGCAGCTCCGACAGGCAGACCTGGTTGACTCTGGTCTAAATGATCCGGCGGAGGCGAAGTGAAGCGAGAACGTAACATAAGAGGAAACATATAGAAGATCGCAAAAGAAATCTCGGCTCTCAGCTCCGTGAGGCATGGAGTATGATTCCAAAAAAAATCGCCTTTATAAAGGCGTAAAACATTATCAGAAAAAGAGCTCAAACCTTATTTAATAAAAAAAAAAAATCACTTTCCAAAAATCTAGAACGGTGCAACATCAGGAATTAGGATATTGGAAATTGCCGGGAAATACAGTAATTCAAATTCTGTAAGCTCTTCTCATTGGTCGGCAGAAATCAACCAATCAGAATAGGAGCGTCAGGGACCCATTAAAACCTATGGAGAAGTATTGACGGCGGGACAGTTCAGAATACAGCAAAAATGTAGAAAAGAGCTGATTGGTTGAGCTAGCGGGGGCTTGGCAATCTTGTCCAATCAGAATAGGAGCGACAGGGACCCATTATAACTTATAGAGAAATTTTGACCAATCAAAATCTAAGGCGGGACAGTTCAAAATACAGTAAAAATGCAGAAAAGAGCTGATTGGTTGAGCTAGCGGGGGCTTGGCTATCTCGGCCAATCAGAGCGCGAGCTACTTGTCCCATTATAGTCTATGGACAGATCGGGGCAATGAAATCTCGGCTCTCAGCGCCGTGCGGCATGGAGTATGAATAAAAAACTCATTTTTATTAAGTGTAAAATATTATCTGAAAAAGAGCTGAAACCTCCCATCCCTGAGTCCCCAATAAATACACAGAGACCTTGGCTTGGATATATTTGGCCACAGCAGCCATTTTATTAATAATACAAAACATTAACAGCAATCAGAAAGCGAATGAGTATCCCCAATACCCTTTCGCCCGAACCCCTGAAACCAATTGGGGCTGAGGTCCTTGGAGAGAAAGATGCAAAGCCCTACCGGGGCCTGGCGAACCATCCACCTTTTTCCACGTTCTTGCCCCCAGCCGTCAAACCCCCGGCTTCAGGGCATCCAAAGCCATCTCAGATGGCTACTCAATCCATAAACTGCTCCCAAGGCCGATGCCCTGTGGAGCCCAAACCTTCGTCAGACCATTCCATCCACCAATTTTGGAGCCAAGCTGAGCCTGACTCCCCCCAACTACTTTCACCGACTCCAAGGATCCCAACCCGCCAAAGCTAGTGCCCATGACACCACATGAGCGTGGCGCACCCCACAGCCCCAACGCTCGCTCTAAACCTTCCCGGATGTCCAAGGACCATAAATCCATGCCAACCGCATTTAAGTGGACGCCATCCCGCCGCCAAAATTCCCCATCACCTGATTCCAGCTCCCTATGCCGTATCACAAAACCACTGTTCCTGGCCAGAAAAGACGCCACCGCCCTATTCACCTTGATCCTTGCCTTTTCAATTCCCTCCGCCGACTCCGCATGCCTCCACGACAATCTACGCACTATATCAAACCACAAAATAACCATACCTGGGTACAAAGCCCACAATCGCAGGATATCATAACGCATATCCCAAATTAACTCCCTAATGGGGCACAGCCCTAGATCGTTGCCCCCCGGCATGCAACACCACCAGATCCGGGGGCCTATCCCAGGCAGCGAACTGCTGCAAATCTGGAAGGACCTGTCTCTCTCTGAGGCCTCTCTTGCCGATCCACCGAACCACAGCCATTTCCTCCGGAATCCCCATCTGTCGCCCGCTAGGCCGAAGAGCCGCTCGTTCCGCGCCCCAATGCACAAAAGAGTGGCCGTAAATCCAGGCAATCTGGCGTCCTGCAATAAAGAAAAAAACACAACCACCACCATAGGCCCGGGACAACCCGGGCCCAAACATCAACACAAAGGAATATGGGGGGCGGGGGGGGTGAGGGTAACATGCTTGACACACAGAAACCTGAACTATCGCCCCTCCCTTTGTTTACAACCCGCCCTGAGCCAGGTAGGGACGAATGTAAATTTTGTAACGCCCTGACTCCCATCTCCCTATTTTTTTAACCGAGTTCGGCATCCAACCCCCACCCTGCAGCCTCCGTAGCAGCACCTATCCTGAAAGAATGAGGACCAACTGAGCTGGATCCAAGCCCAGAACCCCCAGACAACGGCGAAAAACCGTTGTAAATTGAAAACGGGACAAAAACTGGCCGTCTCCATGCACTAATAGGGGGCCAGGCAACCGCCGATAATCCCAGAAACAACGAACGGGGCACATCTCTGCCCCCACAACTTCCCCTAACCTCAAAACCTTACCCTTACCCAACTGGTCTGTTTTTGACCTTCTCAACTGAACAACTAGACTCCCTGCAGCGCAGGACACATCCTTCGACCTCAAACCCCCAGCCACCTTCTTACTTGGACAAACCAGTTTGCCCACTCTCAACGCACCAAAAAAGGCTAACGAGAAAACCAAGCGAAATAACACCGCCTCAAAAATCGATGCGACGACGATCAACTGTAGCCGGGCCCCTTCGATATCCATTTAGAGCTTGAACCACCCCAAAAGCCTTGGTCACATCAACCATCCCCCTTGCTTTAAAACCAAAGGCCAACCCCGCTACAAAACGCGAAACCCTCGAAACAGACCATCCCTCATTCGCAGCGTGTCCAATAAAACTGAAGAGAGCTGCCACCCTATCCTCAGTCGTGGCTATAGGGCCCAGACCTAACAACCAATGTTCCCACAATGCCCACGACCTTGTATACGATTCCAAACTACCCTTGGCTAAGGAGGACCTGAACAAACGCTGGGCGGTATCGAAACCAAAGTCCACATCCTCTCGGGGCACTCGACCCCTTCCGCTGCCGCCTCTGGAGCCAGCTCCCGAAATCGCTCCCACTGCGAACGAGATAAGGCATCAGCTAAGTCATTTTTAATACCCGGTATGTGCCGCGCCACCACCCACGCGTTCAACCCCAAGCACTGTAGCACAAAATGCTGCAACAAACTTAACACTGGGGGCGAAGAGGCCGATAAAGAATTAATGGCCTGAACCACCCCCATATTATAAACGGGGAAACTGAACCTTTTTTGTTCACAAAGCCCCAAAGACTATCGGGAAAAAATTCCCAAAAAAACCACCCCCCTAATCAGGCCCCCCTAAACCCCAAATTGCCCCCGGGCCCAGCGCCCCGCGCCCCTTTCCCCCTTTGACATTTAAGAAACCAAACCCCACTCCCTCCCGGAAACCAAAAAAGGCCTCAAGGGTCCCATTGCTCACCCCCCTTTCCCCAAAATTGATAAAACTCCATTGTTTTTTGCCTAAAAAAGGAGTCCCAAACCTTAAATTTCCCCTTTCATTCCAGTCGAAAACCCATAATGAAGGGGTGAGGCGCCTTTACCCCCGCCGTCGCCTGCCCCTTTCCCGCCCGAAAACCCCCACCCTCCCCATCGGCATTACCCCGGCAACCCAAAAATTTTAGTTTGCCCAGTAAGGACTGCAGACCCCCTAAGGGGATACTTTTTTCAACCCAACAAACCCCCCAACCCCTTTTCTTTCCCCCCCATTGTCCTCAGGTTTTTGAGCATTCCATCGTAACCGAGTAAAATGCGAATCCCAAAAAAAAATCTTTTGTGGGTGGGCCCCTTCCGTCTTGCCCCTTTGCCAACGGGATCCCCAAAAGGGACCTGCCCCCCCCTGCTTTGGGTTTGCCAACAGCGACCCCCCTTTATGTCTGAGTCCGCGGGGCCCCAAATGCACAAAAGTCACCCAGATAATGGTTAAACAGAGGGGAAATCCGATACTTCCCCCGCACCACCCTTTCCCAAAAAGGGGGAAACTAACGCCTAAAAGGGTAGAAAAACAAATTGAGCCCCAAAAATATTTAGGCACCGAAAAAACCAAAAAAACTACCCCCCCCCCAAAAAAAACCCCCCGTTTCCCAACACGGGGTTAAAAAACGGCGGGAAAACCAAAAACGGGGATTCGATACCCGGTTTTTCCCCCCATGGCGTCCCCTTTTTCCGTATGCCCTAAAACCAGCGCTGCTTTAAAAAGGGGTTAAAAACCAAACTAAACAAATTTCCCGGGGTCTTCCATCGTTCACCGACAGGCCCTTGGGGAAATTTGAGAGGTGTTTAATAAGCCAAAATTTTAATCGGGCCCCTTTTTTGGGCACATCCGGGGTGGGGGGGTTTTTTGTTTTTTTTTTTTTGGTGGGGGGGTTTTTTTTGGGTTTGGGGGGTTTTTTTTGGCCCCCCCCCATCCAGATAAACTACTTAGGGAAGGGTTTCCCTCGCGGGGCTTATCTCACCCCGGGATCCCCCCCCTTTCTGATTACCTGCTCCCCTACCTTTTTCCCCTTTCCCCAAACACCGGAAAAAGCCCCCAAAGGAAAACGGCGCCCGCCCCACCGACAGGCATGCCGAACTGGCAAACCCCGGCCCCCAAAACGACACTGACTCTCATTAACTGCCCCGCGACCCCGACCTTGGTTTTTTCCCCCTGGGAAACCCCCCCCAAACGACCCCCGGGCCCCCCTGCTGCCCGAACCCGCCCCGGGGGGGGGGGGGGGTTTCCCCCCTTTAAAGGGCTGGCCCCTACCGCCCCTAGGGGGGATCACCCCAACCACAACCCGATGTCCTTTTTGATCCCCCCAGATGGATGGCCGAAAGGGCCCTTTCCCCTGGGTTAAATTGGGTTTGTCGTAGGGAGCCAAAGCTTGCCCCCCGTTTCCCCGGGTGCGGCCTTTTTCCTATCGGTCCAAAAAAGCAAAATTTGCGGCGAAACAATTTTCTGGCCCCTTTTTCCCCAAAGGAAACCCCGCCAGAATGGGGAAACGCCGAAAACCAGTTTTTTGGGAAAGTTGGGGAAAACCGCCACCTCCCCCTTTTTTTACTTTCGTCCCTCTTCCCTTTCCCGGGAGGTTGAACCCTTTTCCAAGGGAGGAGAGAGAAAAACTCGGGCGTACCGTCATGCCAGTTTTTCTCTCTCACTTTCCCTTTTTTAAGTGAGCGCCCAACGGGCCCCGAAACAAACGTTTGACCTCCCCCCTAGCTCCCAACCCCCAACCGAACTCTACCACCGTATCCCGCTCTTCTACACGGCACCATTAAATCCGGGATTCCCTCCCCTAGGCCCCCCACGGTCAAAATCCCCCCCACCCAATAGGGAGGGCAACACCACTCCAGACCTTAAGCCCGTTTAACCCCATGGCGACAGGGGTCACCGCCCCCCCCGGGCCCCCCCACCTTGAAAAAAACGGTTTTAAAACCTCCCTCAAGCCAAGCGCCCAAACCTGCCAATTTCCCTAGTACCCCCCACCCGGTTTGGGAAAGCCCCGCCCCCGGCCCCCTCCCAGTGACGCCTGCCCCCCGGGAACAGACCAAAACATGGGGAACCCCAAAATCACCCGGCTGCACGGGGGCTGTGATCCCGCTAGCCGCGCTGGGCCCCATCCCCCCCAACTATCTGCTCCCCCTCCCTCGATGTCCCCCCTGGGTTGTGGCTGTCCATAGTTTGCTGTGCTCCCGGGGGCAGTGAACTTCTGAATGGACCCCCCCGACCGGAAAACCCTGTAGCAGGGCCCCCCCCCCGGTTGGGGCCCCCCCGCGCAGCAGGGCCCCCCGCCCCCGCCGGGCCTCCCCGGGCCCCGAATCCTCCCGGGTCCCGTCCCCGACCATGACGGGGTCACCTCCACGTCGTTCCCTCTTTCCCTCCATGCAACCCCGGCGGGCCCCCTGACCGGGGGCATCGCCACGAGACCCGCCGCTGCCGCTTACTTTCCCTGCCATCAGGAACCCCCCAACCCTGCACCCACCCCGAACTGGAGCGTTCCCCCCTGTGCCCATGGAGGATTCCCCCCCCACGAACGGCAAAAAGAAACCCACCGGGTCCCAAAAACCCCGGGGTTTCCGGGGGGCCCCGGGGGGCCGGGTCCGGGGCCCGGGGGGGCCCTTTTTGGGGTTTTTGGCATCCGGGGGGAAAAAAAGGGGGCCGCCACTGGGGAGGGGGGTTTTCCGGTTTTGCACCCCCCGCCCAGGGGGTTTCCCCCCCGGAATAGACGGGCCCCCCCTCCCTGACTAGTCCCCCTTTGGGGGGGGGAAGTGGGGCCCCCACCTTTCCCCCCCCCCCCCCGAAAAATTGTGTAGAAGCAGGATGCGGCCTTCCCGTGGGGCGCTAAAAACCGCCAAAAGGGGAAAAAAAATGGGGCCCCAAAAATTTTAAATTTCCTGTGGACTCCCCTTTTAAAAAACCCTTTTTTAAACGCGCCAAAAGGGATGCTTCCTCGCTTTTAAGGAGCCCCCCTTTCCCCCTTGCCCCGAGGGGGGCCCCGGTCCCCCCGGGGCGAGGTTAATAAGCCCCCCCCTCCACCGCACCCCGCGCTATTCCCCCCTCACGCTCCAAAAACCGGGGGCCGGGACGGGCCCCCGGGAAATTAAAAGGGCCCTCCCATTAAAAGGGGGGGGGCCCCCCAATTGGGTCCAATTCCCCGGGGGGGTTTACGGTTGTAAATTCCTTGGGAAAAAAACCTTAAAAAGGGACTTTGGGGGGAAATTTGTTCCCCAAAACCCTTTGGAAAAAACCAAAAAAACCCTTTTTCTTAATACGCGCCTTGGCCCCTTTTTCCAAACCCCCCTTGGGGCCCCCGCGGAAAACCAAAACCTTTAAAGTTGCTTTGGGGGGTCTCATTTTTAATTTTTAAAAAAAACGATCCTCTTTCAAGGCTCAAAAATTTTCCCCCGGGGAAAAAACCCTTTTTCAAGGGGCAAAACCCCTTTAATAAAAATACTTCTTTCATTGGGGAAGAGGCTCCCTTGGTTTTTTTTACAAAAACCCCCTGACCTAAAAGCCACTTAAAGGTTTTTCATTTTAAAATTTAAATCATTTTTGGGAAGAGGGGTTTTTTGGAAAAACTAACAAGCTGGGACCCCAAGCATTCAATAAATCTTTTCCAACCCCCCGGGGTTTAAAAAGAAAAGGGGGGGTACCCGAAAAAACTACGGTAAAACCGTTAAATAAACCCCCCCGGGGTTTTTAAAAACAGCCTTAAGACCCGGCAAATTCTGAAGGACCCCGTAAAAATCTTGCCCTTTAAAACCAGAAAAAGGGGTTGGGGGGAATTTTTTTCCAATTTAAAATTTAATTTCAAGGGGTAATTTTTTCCGGGCCCGGTCAAAACCCCGTCAAACCCGGGCCCCAAAATTTTTAACCTTTTTATTGGGGGGGAGGGTTCCGCCCCCCTTTTTTTATACAAAAACCCGCCCAAATTCCTTTGTCCAAAAAACCCCTAGGAATGGCAATTTTTGAGGGGCAACATAAACCCCAAAACCCCCATAAAAAACCCGTTGGAAACTGTGGGGCCTACATCCAAAAAGACCCAAATTAGCCCAGAGATTTGGGCCCCCAAATTTTCCCCCAAAAAATTGGATTCCCTGGGAACCGGGATGGGAAATTTTCCCGGGGGCCCCCGGAAGTTTTTGGGCCCAATTTTCTTTTGGGGAACGAAAACCCCGTTTTTTAAAAAAAAGCCCCCAAATTTTAAAAGGCCCTTTCACAGAAACCCTGTCATTTGGGGCAAAATTGCAACCAAAGTGCCTTTTTAAATTTTGCCGAGGGGACTTGGTTTTGGGGGCTTTTTCAATGCTGTGTTTTAGTTTGACAACCGGAATTTTTAAAAGCCCCCCAATCTTTGAATTTGCCCTTCACTTTTTAAAAAAATTCCCCGGGGAACCCCCTTTTAAAAAACCAAAAAACCAAAAACCAAGGGGAAAATTTTTAAAAAATTAATAAAATTTCATCCCCGCCCCCCCAAGCCCGGGGAAAAACCCGCGGGGGGGCCTCGGGGGCAAACATTTCAGTGAAAAAGAGGGGAGGGGGGGAAAAAAGGCCAAAAAAAAAAAAAAAAACAAAAAAACAAAAGGGCAAGATTCCCCAAAAAAAAAATTTGGAAAAAAACAAAAAAAAAGGAGGGGGAATCCACAAGGTTGGCAAAAAATGACAATTTTGGAGGTTATGGGCAGCCACGGCAGCATGAGGTCAGAGATTTGGGACAATGACATTCTGGAGGGGGCAAAAAAAGGGGGGTAAAGGGCCCCAGAGTGGCACCCAAAGGGCACAGGAGTTCCCAACACCCGCGGATCTTCCTAACGGGGGTGGAAAAAAAGGGGTGGGGGCCCAAGTGGCCAAGCCGGGGGCCCCGTTTGGGTTTTTAAAAAAATAAAATTTGGGAGGTTGCTCCAGTTCCTGCTGCTTGCTGCTGCTGTTGGGGACTGCCCCCCTTCCCCTAGGCGGGTGAAGGAAGCTTCTCATCATGGGCTCCAGACTTGGGGGTTTCTGTGATGGGAGCTGGTACTGCTCCACCCCCCCCCCGCAGCCGCAGCAATTTGTAGGGACAAATGAAGAAACCCCCCCGGCCCAAGACCTGTCAGAGGAGGGATGATACCGACATAGGCAGCGGCCAACTGCCCAAGGGAGGTTTTTCCCTATACATTTGAGTTTGTCCCCCTCCCCAGAAGGGGGAAAAAGGGTTTCCCATTTTGGCCCGGTAGCAGGGTCCAAAAAGGGGAAAAGCCAGAAGTCATCCCCTTCCCGAATGGGGGACTATTCGGCGGGCATAGCCGGGGCATATCGGGAAAGCTGCGGGCCATCTGCAAAGTAACTCCGGGGGGTTCCCTCCCCCAAATCCCTTTAAAAATACTGCCACTTTCCCTTTGCGGGTCACCCTGCCTCGTTTTCCTCATCTCCATCAACCCTCCACTGCTCCTGCCCTCCTCTTTTTTCCCCTAGGTAAAAAAAACCCACCCCTTTCCCCAGACAACGCTTTGCTTCAATGTCCTCCTCTCCCCCAAATTCAGTCCCCCCCCGGGGACTCTGGGGCCCCGGGAGATGTGGTCCCCACATCTCCAGTCCCCTCCCCGACAGTTTTTTCAGCATCTTTTTTCCAGGACTTTGAAGCAGGGGGAATGACTTAATTCCCCCGTACCCTGGGGGACTGAAAATTTAACGGGGCCCCAAAAAGTTACACAGGGGAAGAAACTCCTGTCCGCCTGGATCATCAAAATCTTTAAGGGCCCCTTTCCCCTGTTCAAAACGGGTGGGCCCCAAAACCAGGGTTGAGGGCGGGAAAATTCCAACGGGGGGAAAACCCTCGAAATATCAGAGTGTTTTGGGGGAAAGGGTCGTTTGCGCTGAAAACCGAGGAGGGGTTTTTTCCCTTTGGCTTTTTTGGAAATGGATAAAAAAAAGGGTTCATCCCACAGTTTCCGGGCCTTTTTCCCAAACCCTTCTGAAGATCGGTGGAAGACTTCGGGAAACCCCTTTTCAAAACCAAATTGGGAAACGTGCGCCATGCAGGGCCCCCTTGGCCCCTCCCCCTCGTGCGGTTTGGACATGATGTTTTTCCCCAAGGTCCGTCCCCATGGTTCCGTTTTGCAGTTGGCCGGAGAAAGGGGGCCACACATCGTTTTTCCCTTGCTGCAGACGCAGAGCATTTTCCTCCCCTGGGGTAAACTTCTTTCGCCGAGGAAACCCCAGGTGTAGAACGCGTGACCCGCGGGTCCCCTTTCACATTGGTATGAGGGAGCAAAATTTTGGAGGCTGAGATGATGAGATGATGGTGGGGGTTGGGGAGGTGGGGGGCGGACTTTGGGGGCGGGAGCCCCCCTTTTTTTGGAAAACCGGTGGAGGGGGGAAAAACCCGGCTTCTCCTGTCCAAGTTGTGGTGGCAGGAAGCACATTCCCCCAAAGGGGGCCGTAAAGGAAATTTTACTGGCCCAAAACCGTAGTTACATCCCCAGCTTCCGGGCTGCCGTGAAATTGGAAAAAAACCGATAAGCAAAGGACTGGCCCACCTTCTTTTTAAATATTTATGAAGTGCTGGTATTTGGGGCCTTTTTTGGGAAAAAAAAATTGGGTTTTGGAACTCCCTCCGGCCGGCAAAAAAAAGCCTTATTTCTCTGAACGGTTCCCGAGTCCACCTTTTGGAAAGGGGGGGACTGCATTTTCCCAAATTACTCGGACAGGAGCACGGTCGCTTCTGCACTTTGGGATGGGTTGGACCATCCCTGTTGTCTCGTTGCAATCCCCTCGCAAAAAAGACTGGGGCCCCATGGTCCCCGAGGAGCAGGGGGGCATCTGGACCGGGAGATGATGGCAAAGAAAAAGTCCCTTCTGCAGAGGGGGTGGGGGGCCTTGACGGCTGCAATGGCATGCTCCCCAAATTGGCTGTGTTGTTGGGGAAAGCGGAAAAGGCCCCACCACATTGAGCCATTTTTTTCCCCCCGGCCCCCGGGTTGGGGGATTTTTTGAAATGTGTTGAGGGCAGGGCCGGGGGTTGCCACGTTACTCCCCCCACGCTTCACTTTCTCCCCGCAGATTCTACATAACCCATTTTTCGGCCCCTTTCCAGAAACTTAAAAAAAGAACGCCACACTCCCGAAAATCGGTTTTTTACCGCCAACACTCCCACTGAGTGACTATGCTGCCCCCTCGTGACCCCTATGCTGTTACTTTTTTGGGACCTGCGAAGGGGGTTTTTCTCCCCCGTGGCCCCCTTGGCTCCCAAATCAAAAATGTTTGGGCTCCCCTTTGCATCAGGGCCACACAACCCCTTTTTGGCTGCCCCCGGGGCCTGATCCCGGCAAGGGGACCCCTCTTCCCTAAACGATGATGAACCCCTTTGTTCACCTGTTCCCAATTGCGGTGGGGTTCTAAATCTTTCATCAATTTGTGTTTCATGGGTTCACGCTGTCCTCATCACCGGCCCCTTGGTATGCAGAGGCTGGAAACCCCCCACAACATGACCTCCCATGCCACTCTCCACATCTATACTTTGCCGCCACTGCAAGAAGCAGGGGAATTTTTGGCCCCATTTCTTTCGCTCCAAGTCCCCTGCCCGACTGCCGTCCCCCAAAATTTTTTCATCTCTCTATATAGTGGCCTGAGCCCCAGACCACATAGTAAAAATCTTTGGCGGGGAAACCCGGGTGGGGACAGAGGGGGGTTTTAGGGGCAGGGGGGAGGGGCCCCTGACCCCCTTTCCCGGGCCTGCCAACTAAGGGGTTGGGTCAGACGTTCCCCCACTCTTTGGCTTTGGGGTTGGGCAGGTTTTCATTGGGGGAAGTGGATGACCTAGTTTAACTGATCCAGAACCATTGGGTTTCTGAACAACACACGGGGCCCATAATGCAGCGGCATTTTTTTGGGCCCCACCAAATTTACCCCTGCTGCGACGTCCCCCTTTCTGGGGCTGGGGACCTGGGGCCCGCCTCCAGAAATTTTTTTGTGCCCCCTCGCAGGTGAAGACCCGCCACAACTCTGTCTGAAATACTTTTTTTTCTAAAATGTTTAAAAACCCTTTTTTTGATGAAGATATCTGCATATGATAAAAATTTCACCCCCCAAATTTAAACCCAGTAAAAAAGTTTGGGGAACCCCCCCCTTTGGTTTTAAATTTTCCTTTAAAAAATGGGGCCCGGAAAAATTTACTTGTATGTGCCTTTTAAAAAAACCCGGTATTTTACTTAATTTAAAAAAAAACAAAAGGTTTAATTAAAACCCTTTGGGTTTTTGAATTAAGCTACAGGAAAAAAGTATTTTTTGGCGGGGGAAAAAGAACATTTCTTTTAGGACCACAACAGAAAAACAAAAACTTATTAAACCCCCCAATGTAAATTTGCGGGAAAAAAAATATGCTGCCAAAAAATTACCAGCTTTGTAGCGTGTTTAAAAAAGGGGTTATTTTTTTCGGGTACAGGAAAAAAGAAACACTTGTAATTAACCCTTGGGTTATGAATTATGCTACAGGAAAAATGTCTTTTTTGGCGGTGAAAAAGAAAAGTTTTTTTAGTACCCCAACAGGGGAACAACGCCCTTTAATTTAACCCCCTGGATGTAAATTGCGCAAAAGATATTTTGCTGCCAAAAAATTTCCAGCTTTGTTTGCGTGTTAAAATGGCATGTATTTTATGGTACAGAAAACAAAAACTTTGTAATTAACCTTCGTTATGAATTAAAGCTACAGGCAAAATGTCTTTTTGGGGGTTTGGGAAAAAGAAACATTTTTTTTTTAAGTGAACCCCCAACAGCAGAACAACGCTTAAATTTAACCCCCTGGAGTAAATTTTTCGCAAAAAAAAATATGCTGCCAAAAAATTTCCAGCTTTTTAGCGTGTTAAAAAGGCGGGTATTTAAATTACAAAACAAAAAAACTTGTAATTTAACCTTCGGTTATGAAATTAAAGCTACAGGAAAAATGCTTTTTGGCGGTTTTAAGAAAAAAAACTTTCTTTTAGTGACCACAACAGCAGAACAACGCTTAAATTAAACCCCCGGTTGTAAAAAAACGCAAAATGAAAAAGAGCAACCAAAAATGAAATTGGTATTTGGATTGTAAAAACGCTTTTTTTTTAAAAAAGAATAAAACAGGAACAGGTTTTAAAAACCCTTGGTATTTAATGTTCTGTGAGAGATAGCAAAAAAATTTGATATGCAGCTTTCATTGGAAAAGCACACGGACTTCATTCCAATTTCCCCCCCAAAATCGAATTAAAGAAAGGGGGAAACAGTCCCCCTTTAACAAGCTGTGGGCACCCCCCAAAAATCTTGTAAAAAAATTAGTTCTTTAAATAAGAAATCATAAGCAGCTGTGGCCCGCACCTTCCCTACCAGACCCCCGGGGAGCGGTATGAGCCCCCGCGTCGCGCCCGGACTTATTAGTGCGGTGGGCGTCACAAATCCTGCCAGTCTCTGAATTTGGGTTCATCTCTGCACAAATTTATGTAGGCATGCCCTTCTTCCTCCCAGAGTTCTTTTCCCAAGGGAACGCCTTTTGCTCGCAGCCATTTTATCAATCAAAAAACCCCGCTTCGTTCACGCGAAGTCCCCCCCAAAATTTGACTTCGTTCAACCGAAGTTTTTCCTGAAATTCTAAACAAAACCACTTTGTTGAAAACAATTCGCCCATCTCCCAAACCAAACCCCCTCATTCACTTTCAGGATTTGGAAAATACCCTTGGGTTGGGAAAAAAACCCTTTCAAGGGAAACCCCACCCGGGTTTTGCGAAAACCCCCCCCCCCCGGCCCCGGGGTAAAGATTTGAAATTTAACTTTCGGGCCCCCAAAAATTTTTGGGCCCAAAATCAAGGGCTAAAGGGACAAAACCCCCCAGTACTCCCGCTGCTTAAACTTTATTTTACCCACCACAACCCCGGACTTAAAGTTTAAATTTTTGCGGCTCTATTTTCCCAAATGTTTGGCATTCTAAAGGGGCTCATCCTTTCTGGAATTACCTCCACAACCCTCAAGTACTACGAGTTTCAGAATTTTCCTTGCATGGACCTTATTTACCCCTTATCCACAACTCTTAACTAAGACATAATCCTTGCAGTTTTTGTCCGGGACATAAGCTAGCCCCGCGGCCCAAAAAAATACCACTACATAGGGGAAAAAGGGTTTACTAGGCAGGCGGGGTAGGAAAAAAAGAAAAGAAAAGGGGAACATACTTCAATGCCTCCATAACCGGCCTTCTCTACTTAATCCTGTCAGTTAATACTCTCTGAATCTGGCTACTGCCCAAGACCTAGTGGGTGGTACAAATAAAATAAAGACCAAAACAAAACCAACAAAACTCAC